>JANHGC010008696.1:0-10588 GCA_027560395.1 Boaedon fuliginosus
CCAAACAATCTGGGTCCTCATTTTACTGACCTTTAGAAGGATGGAAGGCTGAGTCAACCTTGAGCCTGGTGGGATTCTATCTGACAACCTGCTGAAGAAGTCAGCAGAGTCTGCAGTGCTGCATTTAACCACTGCGCCACTGAGGCTCTTCTATTCTATTGTATTGGGGCAGAAGGCACTTGTACTCCTTCAGACCAGTCAGACACTTCAGGTTGTGGAGGTGCAGTGAATTTAGGGGCAGGTGCTGTCCATTCACCCTGGAACTCCTCCTTGGTAACTGCCTTATCAGCTGCAGCCTGTTCTTCTTTTTCAATCTCTTCAAGATCTCAGTAGAAATAGAGATCAGGCATAACTTCCCATGGATGCTCACGGGAAATAGTGCCGTGCTGCATTTAACCACTGCGCCACCGAGGCTCTTCATTTATTTACATCATTTATTTTAATAGTTTATACAGTCACACATCTTTCAGAATCTGATTAGATTTTAATTATCACACCATTGTTTTTAGCTTTGGTTTATGATTAAGGTATCCAAATCCTCTCAGCCTAACATTTCAGCACATAAAGAAATTTTTCTGTTGGGCAAAGATATTTTATAGTCTATTATTAATTTTTTCTTACATCCAACAACAAATGTTACAACGCATTTCATTTTTTATTTTTTATTCTAAATCTACCATATACATACTGTGCCAATTAAGAAACGGAATTAGCATTATCAGTTGCTTAACAGTGCTAGAAATCAGGCTCTAACTAATTTAAATCTGAACTCCCCCTGATCTATTAATTAATATATAATTTTCTCTGGTGATTTAATATTTAATTATTAATATTGTTGTTCACATTGTCATCCTTTCAGTATGAATTCTTTCCTGACTCCTCCAACCGGAAATGTTTCCACCTACTAATTACTTAGCTAAAATACTGCTGAAATTTTAACCATGTACACACGGCTTGGTCTTTATCAGGCATAAAATAGAGTTCTTCTAGACTTCCTTCTATTCTATGTTATGCAGACGTAACAGAACTGGAATTACAGCTGAATGCAAAATGAAGTCAGTAACATGGGGACAAAAAAAAATGCATAGTATATTGCTTGGAAAAATATACCGATAGTTCTTGAACTTTGAAATGATTCAGAAAACATTCCTAACTCAAACTGACTTCTATCTCTTTTTGGGTTGATTAGAACATCGCAAATGGTCCCAAACAAATTTATGTTGTTCAATATGTCTTATTAGTGTTTCAACCAGTTATCATGAAAAAAAATTATGCTCTCTTCCAGTATATGTCTTGATTGGTTTTCTATTATGTAACCAGTTTTTAGCTTAAGGCACTCATTTCATCCCTTAAACCCTAACTAGATCCAAAAAACATTTTTATGTAGGGATGGTACCCACCACTTAATTATTGATTTTGCTATTAAAGCATGGATTAGACAAAAACCCTATTTACTACATGAAACCACCTTTTTAATGTATAATATGCAATAAATTACAATTATATGTTTAAATTAAAATCCAAAAATTTCTAAAGTAAAAAAATTAAGAGACAAATATAAATGAACTACTAACATACGCAATGGGTAAGTAGTGTTTTGCAACATTAGAAATATTTTAACACACACACACCCTCCAAACTTTACCTAGCACTGAAGTTATATGAATGTAGCATCAGACAAATGTCTCTGGTAGATGGTATTATGCAACTAGTATGTCACTGTCAAGAAAGTTTGGCAGCACCTATTTTATTACTTTAATAGATACACAAGAAAATAATTTCTAGTATAGATCACACAGATTTAGTTAAATATACATGAAAAAATGTAATCATTCAGATGTGCAGGGGTCCAATTACGAAGCTATTAAATATTGAAATTGTTGCATGATATGGCCATATGTGGCATATAAAAGCACTCAGAATTACCTAGCCAACTTCAATGGCATTGCTGGATCAGCCACATTTCCAAATTTTAGCAGATTTTCTCATACCTTAGCCGAATATAGCACTTTCCAGAATAGCCCTAAATTGCTAACACTATTTCATCTGTCTTGTCTAGGCTGAGCTTCAGATTATTATCTTGTCTAGTACATTATTATGCTCAGGCACCGATGCAAAGCACACAACGTCTTGCTTGAATTTGATGAAAAAAATCTGACACAGATAATAGTGAAATGCCAGATCCGCGTAAACTACAAAGAAACATCAGAAAAGCGAAAAGAAACGTTCCACCATTCTCAACCAGGCATCCACATAGTAATGTAGCAGTTGCCAAATTCAATAGCTTTTGATATAATATATAATCTTGTTTAATGCCTTATAGAGGAAAAACACCATGAACGGCTTTGCAATTTTAAAATTATTAAATTATACTTTGCCTTCAACGCTGCTTATCCCATCCTAAAGCAGATATGGATATACATTTTGGATAAAGTCCTGTTATATGCTAGTACTTGAAAATTGATTTCAGACTTTATCTTTCAAAATGCATATCCCTATTCTTAATGAATTGTAAAGTTGCTGTTTAAAAGTCTATTTTACTTGTTTTTCTAAACTAGGATATTCAAGAGGAGGCATACAGAGCCTTACAGTAAAAAAAATCACGGGATATCTCCCCAATTAAAGTCTAGAACAACAATGGTCATATTAGATCACTAGAGTCATATATCCAACAATAGTTAAAGTTTAACTATTTATACATTAATTTAAAAAGAGAAAGGGTGGGACTTTAACTACCCTGTCAGGTGGGAGACAAACTATGCACCAAGTGGAAGATCAAATAGGTTCATGACTAACCTAGCAGATAACTTTGTCATCCAAAGGAAAGAGGAGAGGGTCAGCCATACTGGACTTAATTTTTACTAACAGGAATGAAATGATAGAAAGGGTTGAAGTTGTGGAAACCATGTAACCATGCCATATAGGATTCAACATAATACATACACAAGTAATTGAACAAATTCTCTAGAAAGGGCTTAGGAAGGATTTCCATGGATGGAAATCTCAAGATGCTTGGAACTCTGAAAAACAAGATTATAAAAGCCCAGTCTAGCACAATACCACTGAGAAAGAAAAATAAGACACCCCAGACTAAACCAGCATACTTCCTTAAAAGTTCTCTGATAAAGTAAGAGGTAAAAACAATAAATATGAAAAATGGAAAAAGACGCACATAAGTAAAACATAATACCAGCAAGTAGCCTGAATCTGAAAGGATGGATACAGGAACGGTAAGGCTTAGAATGAACTACTTGCAACAAATGCCACAAATAATTTTAAAAGTTTCTTTCAATAAGTAAAAAAACAAGAAAAAAGTCAAGGGAACAACCAGTCCACTAATGGGAGAAGATGGCAAAGAGGTGATGGATAGCAGGGAGAAAGCATTAACTGCTTAATTCATTCTTTGTATCTGTCTATAAAAAATAAAAAATAAATGTAAAGATTTAAACAGTCACATGTTCACTGATTATTATAAGGAACCATTTATCAGCTATGCTATGCCTCCATAAGCAATATCAGACAGGCATCTTGCTGAAGTGATTTGCAAGCCATATCCAAACTAGGCTGAAAAAGACCTATGACAACTACAACCATCATCTACCTCAAAAAAATGAATGAGACACAATGTACAACATCTTTTTATTCTCCAAGTGATTTCAACATAGATGTATAGTAAATGCTAATTAAGTCCCTCAACATCCCAAAGCAAATGTAGCAGTACAGCCAGGTATTCCTGTTCCTGCCATCTAATGTGAAGTAGGAAGATTAGTTTCTGACAGTGTGGTTACATTCTATATATCTGGAAGGATAGAGACTTCTGGGGTTTCTTCAAAAATTATTTCTTTTGTTTATAAATCTGGGCAATCCATGAAATGAGCATACACCAATTATTTACCATATCTTAGTTTTGGAGTAAAAACTCACACTGGGGAAAATGGTCAATGTTTTTCAAACTGTACAACTGTCCTATAGACAATAAAGCACCACACTCATGATACTTTTTAATGATTGCTTTATAACACTTAATAGAAACCAGCATAAGTACAAACATTCTCAGTTCTATTGCCAGATAAGTTTTTGTGTCTTGGGTGCATTAATGATTAACTTGATTTTTTTTCTTCTTCCTCAAACACATTTTGAATGCATGAGTAATTATACAGAAACTCCAACTAAACTCCAGCTCTTACTTCTTATTTCACTCTTGCACTAGAAGGAGACACAGGCATGAAATATATAGTAAACAAAGACTGCATTCCTTCAGAAAGGTGTGCCAGAAACCCAAGATAGATGGTGAAAGCTGAGAATATGACTTGCTTAGCTCCTTTTTTTTGTTCTTCATTACTCTTTAGACATCAATACAAAAAAAGTGATTTCTTTAAGTCTTGAAACCTATTAGCCTTGTCACAACATGCCTATAAAAGGTAGATCTGAAACTATTTTAAATATAGTATTTCTTTCTTTCTTTACACAAAGGGACTTAACAAAGATTGTTTATATCAACCTTCATTATTTTTCCACATAAAATATTTAAAGCCTATCTTGCTCTAACCTTTGAAAGTATAATTAAGTTAGTCACTGCAGAGCTGATTTACTGGGGACACAATTTGGCTGAGGAATGTTTTCAGTGGAATAATGCAATAATTATATATTTTTTGCAATAGGATCCAGTGCAATAGATTGACAAAACAACTATCACATACACAATAAATGCCATTTAGAAAATGCTACAGTAAAAGGATTTTTTTGAAGCAATAGTATTTGTAACAAAAGAAAACAATGGGTTAGAAGAACTAGTCATGAATGATCATCTGCCTTTTTAATATGTATCATTGTTTTTAATAAAGAAAAACAACTAAAAATTAGTACAAAAAAGCATAACAGAAATTTACTGTTAAATGTTCTTTGTTCTTCATTCAGAGAGTTTTCCAGCAAGTATTCATACGGCTCCAGGCAAAACAAGACACCCAGCACAGTTTTATAAGGTTAAATTTATCAACAATACAAAAACCTAAACATGTACATACCTGCAGGAAAACTGGAAGAATGGATGTTCTGGCTGAGAAACAGAATTTGAAAATCCAGACTTACTTCCCATTTCATATATTGGAGTCACATTTCTTTCATATTCCAAATATTAGAGGTGAGGTATTAACACATGCATCCATCGGTAGAGAAATCACTCAGCAACCAGCCAAAGAAAACCCAAGTGCTGGTCTTAGGATTCTGCTGCATTTCTGATTGTTTCTTCTTCCTGAGCAGCAAAATTTCCCACAACCAAATCCCTCCTAAATAGCAGCACCCAACACAAAATCCGAGATGTCTAATTTCTCAAGCGGGAACAAGCAGCATCTCATTTTCCAAGAGGATAAAAGAGGGGGGGGAGAAAACCCTTATACGGTGTTCTTTTTGTAAAGATGGGACACAGAATGCTGTCGGGAGAGAACAAGGGCGAGAGAAAAAGAGCGAGAGAGACCCAGTATCTTAAACGGCAGCCTGGTTTGGCAGTCAGCCAACCACCAGCATAACTTATTGCCAATGCTGCAAATCCCCCCTATCAGCTAATGAAGATCAAGACTGCAGGTGAAATATGATTTTATCTCCAGGATGAGAATTTCCCTGGAAATAGAAAGACATATGACCTTGAATTTTTGGAAAGGAAATAGTTTGTAAACAAAATAAATAAATAGCAGCTATGGTACTATGTATGCTGCTGTTGTCACCGATCTATTGTTTCTACATACTCAGAACAATACAAGGATTCCTTTGACTAAGCCAAGTATGTTTAAAACATCAGGTCTTTGCTTATATAGATCAATACATGCATTTTTACAGTTTTTATGTAAATCTGTGTCAAATTTGTGTTATTTATTTGTGTCAAATTCGTGTTATTTTTTGTTTTGTAATGTAGGTAAAATTAAGTGCAAAATTAAGGTTTACCTTGTTTGAAATGTCTCTATGTTGTATTTCTTCAGAGTTAAATAAAAATAAATTGAACTATCAACGGAAAGTATCAGCATTAACCACTTCTCCCTCTCCCTCGTTCTGCATTATCCACTGCCAGTAAAACTTTGGCATCCTGGAAATGGTGGGTTACATTGTACATGATTGCATTCTATAAAAAGGGGCCAGATGTAATATGTTAAGTAGAAAAACATTACCAAAGCATTCCTTATAAAATTATACAGAATACAAGCAGGAAGATTTATTGTGGGGTGGTCTGTGGATTGAAAACAGCACACTTAATCAATTGGGATGACAGTAGGTGCTATGAATAATGATTTGTATAATAGCACATAACTGCAACTCAGAAGAGCAATGGTGCAATGAAAACTATGAAGTACATCATTGAGTTGTCACAAAGAAAGAATTTGGTAGAAACCAGCATGCATGGCTTTCACATATTCCCTGTACCCGATATATGCCACTGAACCAACAAGGTCATACTGTGGTGTCCATTTATTTGCACACAGGGGAGGACGGGACTGCATTGCTGAAAAATATTTGGCATATCTTACAGTAATCTCTTTGGCAGGAATGACTTCACCTTCACATTATTTTTCAGAAGTATAAGATCCTTCCCATGCCAGTGAATAGAAACTTCCATAAGAAAAAAAATGTCTGAAATGGAAATTTGCTTTTGTTGTTTGCATACTCTTGTGTATGATCTGTTTGAAAATGTTTGTGTCAGGGAAAAAGTGACAAATATGCATAGTTTCCACAGAGAAATAGATAAGGAGAAGCTACTCTCAATATTTGTAGTTACAACTATGTTGTGACCAATCATGCTCACAACATTTCAGTTTTCCGAAAATGTCAAAGTGGCTACTGGCCTAACATCATTAAGGATCTGACCTTAGTTTTCTTTCTCTCTTGAGATTTCACTACAGGGTCTGTCTTTCTGTTTTTACAGGGTCTTCATATCGTATTTTGATAAACAATAACTTCTCTGAGAGGGTCATATTATTTAAAACTACCCAAGATAGAAAGGGAAGTTGAAAAAACATCCCAGAAAAAGTTATGGCAAGCGATTTTTAAAAAATTCTAAATCTACTCAATTCATCTACCATTCAACACACAACCATACAACATACAAAATCAATAACAAAGGTATAAAACATCAAACTAGACAAGAAAAGAAAGATGATCATCCCAGTGGAACAAGCATCTACTAAAGGGCTGCAAAACCTTTTACAGAGGAAGCCCACATCCAAGTCCAGTCTAGAGTTTTGGGGAAATCCATATCTTCAAAACATGTTTAAAAGAGATCACATTTGGCTCTCTATCGGGAGATGTTGTTCCAAGAGGATGGGCAAAAATACACTCCTGGCTCCCATCAAACAACACTGCTTAATGGTAGGGATCTAGAGCATGCCAATCTACCTGGTTACATGTGCTGTTGTTGATGCAGTGGTTAGATTGCAGTATTGCAGGCTAACTCACTGCTCACTGCCAGGTGTTCGATTCTGAGCAGCTCATGGTTGCATCTGCCTTCCATTCTTCCAAGGTCGATAAAATGAAGAGCCAGATTGTTGGGGGCAATATGCTGACTCTGTAAACTGCTTAAGAGAGGGCTAAAAAGCACTATGAAGCGATATGTAAGTCTAAGTGTTATTGCTAGTGATACATTTTGGGCAGAAGCAATGAGAGCCACATGGGCCCTCAAATAAATGGGTCCTATGCCATGTAGGACTTTGTAGGAGGCAACCAGCCCCCTGAAGAGTATTCAGAAGCACTCAGGTAACCGGTGCAGTTCACAGAGCAGAGATGTCACATAGGTGTACTAGCATGATCCAATGGAATCCCATCTCTACCTTCAAAACAAGGGAAGTGTCTAAGTGGTCTTCAAAGGCAGCTCCAAATGCATCATACTGCAGTACTCCACATGTGAGCTAGTCAAATCATGACTGATGGAGAAAAGGGGCACTGAGTCCAGGAATGGATGCAATTGGTACCCAAGACAAATCTATGCAAAAGTCTTTCTGGCTCTAGGAAGACCCCCAAACTGCACATTAATTCCATCCAAGGGTGTGCAATTCTATTCAAAATTTAAGATGAATATAATTCCCTGGACCCTGGTGTTCCATACAGTCGCAGCCATTTAATCTTGCTAGAGTGATGCTTACGTTTGTTCCTCCCCACCCCAACAAATTGATGCAATATTTAAAAGAACAGAAAATATAATGGTTACAGAACAGGCACATTTAGAAAACCTTAGTAAAGATCTCTGACTATCAGGAAGAAAAAAGTATTAATATAATATTTATTAATATTACTGGCTTATGAATAGGATGACTTGTTCATAGAGAGGAAAATTCAGCAACCGTTTTAGGTTAACTGATCAAGAAGTGAAGGAAGGAAAAACTCATACAGATATTCCTTGACTTAGAACAGTTCATTTATTGACCATTCAAATTTACAATGAAAAAAATTGACTCATGACATTTTTTCACACTCATGACTGTTGCAACATCTCCATGATCACAAGATCAAAATTCAGACACTTGGCAGTTGACTCATATTTATAGTATGATGGTCACAGTATCCTGAGATGTCATGTGAATACCTTTTGTAACCTTCTGACAAGCAAAGTCAATGGGGAAGCCAGATTCACTTAACTAATTTTATATAACTAACAACTGCATGTTCACTTAACAACTATGACAAGAAAGGTTGTAAAATGGGGCAAAATTCACTACCCCACTTAGCAACAGAAATTTTGGGCTGCAATGTGGCCATAAGTCAAAGACTACCTGTACTTGAACTATAAATTTCAATTTTGATGAGAGAGCCTTAAAATGAAGGGTGTTGCAGCTATCATTGGGAATATTTCATATAATATATAAATATGCAAAGATATTTATATTGAAATTAATCTGCAATTAGTCTGGCTCACAATATATAATGTATGTTTGTGTTCCATGTTTCCTCTTGAAAATGCATCCAGCCATTGAAATAAATGGATATAACTCAACTCGTTGCAATATGTTGACATTCTTTTGAAGGTATTATTTGGTGATCCAAAACTACCTAATAATCACTTTTCTAACAGGAAGGCCTACTGTGTTAATGGAAGAAAGTTATTCAGACGGCATGACTAAAGAAGAAGGATAGAGCTATAAGACTATAATTTTCTTTATGGATTCCCTTCTCTCCATTTACATTACTGCAAAAACATATTCTCTTTAGAGCTAGTCAGTCAGTCTTGTAATTGCTGTAATCAAGGACAATATTCTTTCTGAACAATTATATAATTAAGAATAAGTATGACAATTAGTCTACAAATAGATGTATATTAAATGTATTTCTTTTACAAAAAAGCAAATACAGGTAGTTCTCAACTTACAGCCGTTTAGCAATTGTCCAAATTTACAACCACTGAAAAAAGTGACCTACAACTAGTTTACACACTTATGACCATCGCAACAACCCATGGTCACCTGATCAAAATTCAGCCCCTTGGCAACAGGAATGTATTTACAATAGTTGCAGGGTCCTAGGGTCATCTGTCCACCATCTGCGACCTTCCTAGCTGGCTTCTGATAAGCAAAGTCAATGAGGGAAGCTGGGTCTGCTTAGCAACTACGTGATTCACTTAGCAACTGCAGTGAGTTACTTAACAACCATGGCAAAAAAGGTTGTAAAATTGGGCACGACACACTTAACAACTGCTTAGCAAATTCTATTGATGGAATAATAAAAGTAGTTTTAGTATTCATGAATCAAACACCAGAGTCATGAATGCTAAACCTACTTTTATTAGAGGGTCTGGTCTATCTCAAATGGCTGACACCAATTTTGCAGCTCTTCATGTGTCTCCCCCACTTGCTTTTATCCCAAGGAGAACTAGAGAGGGTCAAGTCTGAGATGCTTTATCAAACTCTGTTCATTTTGGGGGTTGACATTTATCTGACCCTTGCCTTGACTATGGCTCTTCCTCCTCTTCCTCAAGGTTATTTCTCATAGCTTATTACAATAGCAGATCCAGCTGTAGTCTAGACAAAGCTTCCCTTATCCAGGCTTGGGATCAGTAAATCAAGCAGGGCACAATAGCGGCCACAATCCACATTACATCTTCTACCAGTAAAACAAAGTGTCCACTTAATGAAAACCCAAATAAGTTAATGAAAATATATTGATTACAGTCTGAATCTGATCAATTAGGAGAAAGGCTCTTCTAACTGTGGGATCTAAGACATTCCCATGTACATCTGTAGCTGTACTTGTTACAGATGGAATGGTAATTTTTTCTGATTCACAAAGAAGGCTCAGGGATTCTGGAAGAAAATCTCAACAGATGGGCTAAATATCTCATTAAAGGCAATCGTAATGATGCAACAAATAGCAGTTTCCAAATAGGAGTACAAAGACACATCATAGCTTTTCCACATGGAAATATTAGAGTTGCCAATTTTAAAGACCATGAAACAAATCTGTCCTCAAAACAAAGGAGGGGTAAAACTTAGGTAACTGGGCTAAAGCATAAAGCATTTCTGTCCTCTTTGCATTTGTGAAATAGCAAAGTGATGCAGTTGGAGACCTGTGCTCCAATGTGTGTGTGGGGGCGGGGGGGCGGAGGGAGGAAGGGGGC
>JANHGC010008699.1:14937-30880 GCA_027560395.1 Boaedon fuliginosus
CTATTCTATTCTATTCTATTCTATTCTATTCTATTCTATTCTATTCTATTCTATTCTATTCTATTCTATTCTATTGTAACTCAGAAATAGATGAGTACATTTTTTAATTTGGCATTGCTTAAAATTATGCAGATGCAGAATTTTCCTTAGCTTTATATTCTCCTTTCTTGTTTGTTTGTTTGTGTGTGTGCATGTGTGTGCACGTGCACATGCGTATACACTCTATTGAAAATTCATTTTAATTAAAGTTTAAGTATATGTAAGATGAACAATCTTACCAGATTAAGTCAGTAGTTTTAGAGTATTTATTTTAGAGAGCTACCTGTGTAAGCTGCTGTAATGAAACCAACAGAGACCCTAAACATTTATAGAAAACTTCAGTTCATCAGAACCTCAGAGGCAATCTCAAGTTCCTTCTGAAGCCCAGCTAGAGCCATCTTTTCTCCCTATGACAGAAAATGCCACAGAAAAATCCATAATTAACAAAAGACTCCCCAGCTCCAGAAAATACCATTGCCCCAAGACTAATACACACGGACACAGACACACATACACACAGGTCTTTAAACAGTCTGGGTCAGATTCTCAAGTCATCCCTGGCCTAAGGAAGGCAGATTAAATTTCCCCCAGACCCAATCGCTTGGGGAATTCCATTGCCAAACCTACAAAATTAAACAGGACTGGTAGAGAAGCTGCTGTGATAATAGCAATCCCATCTGATCCCTAGCATCCAGCTTCCCCTATAAAGTCTCACATCCTGACAGCAGCAGGATCTCCTGGATAACTCAAACATCTTAATATCTTTTCTACCATTAGTTATTCCATTCACCAGATTTCACTTGGGATGATAGCCACACAAAGCATGTTCACATTGCTGAATTTCAGCCTTTCTTTATTGAACATTGTTTATAGGTAGAAGCCAAGAATTCATTCAAATATGAAAGCAATAGGATATTCTAGTTTTTTTTCCTTGAGGATCCTGCAGCAATTTTTGCCTAGTATTTTATTAATTCTCTTCTGCCAACTATGCAAATTGATCATTTGAGCTCACAGTTAAATATTTAAGTAAGCAGTCAGTTGTGATGTTTGAATCTATCTTTATTCATGTAACTGCAATAGTTTAAATAACGTATCTTGTATCTCTGCCCTAAAAACAAGGCTGCCAAAAATCTCAAAATATGAGCTTCAGTCACATACATCTGTTGAAATGAGCTGTAGTTCACAGAATCATATGCGATTTAATAAAACATGTTAGTCTGAAAGGGTGTTACCATATTCCTTCTAATTTTTGCCTACCATAGATGATATCTGAGTTTATATTTGATCTTACAATCAACCCTTCCTGTCCTCTGTCAGATATTACTGTTTATCATCAGTGTAGCAATAGCACTTAGACTTACATACTGCTTCGCAATGCTTTACAGCCCTCTCTGAGTGGTTTACAGAGTCAACATATTGCCTCCCAACAATCTGGGCCCCCATGTAAATGATAAATACTTCACCTCAATTTCTCTACCAATCCCTCAGATGGGCACAGGGATTGCAAAGGAGCCCCAAATGGTTATGGGGAGGAGTAGATGGAGAAGAGCCATTTTATTTGTTTGTTTACTTGTATCCCACCTTTATTATTTTTACACTTAAGGCAGTGAACATATCCAACACACCTTCTCCTCCTATTTTCCCCATAATAACAACCCTGTGAGGTGGGTTGGGCTGAGAGACAGTGACTGATCCAAAGTCACTCTTATCTTCAGGAAACGACAGAACATTCAGAGGAGAGTGTGTGTGCACATGACATTTCTTCCATGTTTATGGCTTTTTAAAAAAAGAAAATAGTGACCAAATACTCTGGCTAAACCTAATAAAGATTTGTCTTGGTAGTATTATTTGCTTGGATATAGAGAATGAATCCCAAAAACTCAGAATTGTAGGAGGTGGATTATACCCAGAAATTTGGAAAATGAGACAATGGTTTTGAGTCCAATCTGCCATCCTACTCCATTTTCTTAGGGGTCTGTTGCCAAGGTTTGGTCCCAGAATTGTGCATCAAAATTAGACTGGAAACAAAATGCAAAACTAAGATTGCTCGATATACTGGTACAGTATATGTAATAACTCAAGAAATTGCAACAGATTGCAGCATAATATCTTTGGGTCTGCAAGTGGCTGTTTGATTAATGTGACTGCAGCTCCCAGTTGAATCACTAGGCTGGGAAGCAGCTCCTATAGATAGAGAACATTTCAAAAAAGAAAGGAAGGAAAGAAAGAAGGAAGGAAGGAAGGAAGGAAGGAAGGACTGGAAAAGCATGGATATACGTAAGCACCTGGAAGAATCCATCAAAAGCTTCATCCTCTGAAGAAATGTGGTTTGTCTTTAGAGTTTATCAGTATTTCCTAGAAGATTTGCCAGGTTGGCCCATCAACTAAGGGCTGTGATGAAATAAGCAAGAAATAAGCCAGGAATAAAGCATGATTCAAAGCCAGAAAAATCCAGGGAAAATTTATTTGTTTGTTTATTTGTTTGTTTATTTAATGTATGGCACATGTTAGCCAGGGATCACCAAGGTGGCTGGCTGCCTCTGTGAAAGTATTTTTTCAGGCAACGGTTACCTTTACACATGGGACACCTGAATACTGGTAGGCAATGCGGGGAGGCTCCTTTCTTGTCCCTCTGCGGTTTATTTGCTCACAGGAATTGAGCCATTGAGCTGTCGACCTCAGCAGTGCACAGGCCCAACGTCTTACCATGTGAGCCAATGCGGCCCCTTCCAGGGCAGTGTTTCCACACTATACTTCCATGAGCTGTGCTGCTGGTTTTTGTCTCCAAGAAACATCATTCTGCAGGCTAAATAATGTGTTTTGCTACTAAAAGTAGCTGCACTACTATATCCGAATTTCTAAAATATACTTAGTCTCTGCACAACTTATCACAGTTTTCCTGTGGGTAGAAAAAATGGTAGGGAAGTAGCCTCCAATATTTTTTAGAGGATAGAAAAATATTGTACTAATTCCTTGGGGTAGAAAGTTAAGTAGAAAAATAGTATTAACAATACTTTGGTATGTTGATGTTTCGTAGACAATTGGCTTGTTTTGCACGATTTCAATTTGTGCTGATTTTCAAGACTCAGTTATATTAAGACTGAATATTGTAGCATTATGTTTCAAATTAATTTTTGAAGCAGAGAGCAAGAATATAGGATGAAAGCTAAACAATTAGTTTCAGAGAGCTTTTAATTTTTAATCATCCTTCACTGTTTATCATCTTCAGAGCTGCAAGGAGTGGCGGTTGTAGTTTTCTGTAATTTAGTGAATCCCATGCCTCTGAGAAGCATTCTCTTCCTCAGGGCTGTAACAAATCTCAGTGCAATAGGACAACAGAGAAACAAATGACAGCAGGATAAAAATGATAAAAGAGAAAGGGAAATACAGGCAGGGACAGATTTAGTTCTAAGGTAATGGCACAAGACACTCCATAGAGAAAACCTGTTGCATGACGTATTATTATCTATTACTAGGTTCTAGCAGAACGGCCCTAACTTTGAAGATAAATTTCTGTGCAACCTGGAAGCAAAATAAGCACAAGGAAGAGCACAGTTTGTAGGGCGACAGACTATCTTATTTTAGTTTGGCACAACATAACATGACAGCTTGAATGTAACTTCTGTTTAGTTTGAATAACATTTTCTACTGATTATTTCTTTAATTTATTAAACTATAACTCATTTCCATTGGTCATTTGTAGCAACATGTACAATCATAAATATTATATAAAATATTGTTTAAAATCAAAAAGTAAAGTCCCATCACATTCTCCCAACCAGTTGCACTTGGCCAATAAAGAATTCCATTCCATTCCATTCCACTCTTCACTCCACTCCACTCCACTCCACTCCACTCCACTCTGTGTCACCTCCAGAATTATTGTCAACCTTCTATTCAAAGTCTTCATAAACAAACAGACTGAATGAAGCACATCACTCAACATTTGTTGTTGTTCAGGTACTTCTGATTTTTTGGGACCCAATGGACGTTTCTCAGGAATGTAGGTTTGTAACTACTTTGGGTTTTTGTAAGCTCATACCTGTGTCATCAGCAACAGCATCTAGTCACCTTGTCTTCTGTCAACTTTTCAACTTTTTTGAGTGTTTTCAGTTTTTCCAAGGATCAGGATCTTCAGTAATACTTTCCTTTGTGTTCTGTGTTCCACTTGTGCCTTTGTTGCCAATGTGATGTCTCTGAACTTGAATATTTTTCTTTAGATACTGTTTTCCTCACACAGCAGATGTCTCCTTATTTCCTAGCTACCGTTAACCTCTCAGTGAATTTTAACGCTTAGAAAAATAAAATCTGTTCCCATTTGATCTTGTTTTCTACTTGTTTGCATTGGATTAACCTCATCTTAGTTTGCTGTTGTTTTTGTTCCTGTTGTTGTTTTGATCAGCTGTCTGGCTCAATGCTCTCCCTCCCCACTTTTTTTCCCTTTCCTTATCTTTTACCTGCAACCAGGTACCTTGCTTTCCACCATCAAAACCCTTAGCCTAGCAGAAGTTTATTGGTGTTTTTCCCAACAATTTTAATTCTGCTTTCTGTTTATTCTAGTCTATCATGTTGATGTCCTTCCTGCATACATACATAAATTTATGGCTGAAGAATCTGGCTTCTCTTCTGAACACATACATATACTTCTAACTAAAGATTTTCAGATAAAGGGGGAAGCATATAACCGTGGCACAGTTTCCCCCAATTTTGAACTATATACTATTCAAATAGTTGTTTTCTGAATCTTGCTTCATCTGGTTTTCTTGACAGAATACTGGAGTGAGTATCACCGGTATTTCACATTTAGTCTAACTCCTCATCTATGACCTTTACATAACTGTTTGGGGAGTATACACTCCCAGTATTATAAGTCATAGTGTCACCAGAACGCAGGAGTCCTTTTATCACTAGATGCTAAGAGTACATGAAGGGAAATGTCACTGGATACATACACAGCATTCAAAGAATTTGATTGGAAGAGGCAGTGTCCCATAGCATTTCTGGGTTTTCTGTTATTTTATTAACAGAGTTAATAAAAGACAGAGATAAACAGTTTCAACTAAGCTTTGCAATGATTCCTGATCCACTAATGACATGACATTTTAGAGTGGATCATTCTCCATTCCCCTCCCCAATGCAGTAGTCTGTTGTGGAAAAATGCAAGAAGTGTATGGGTTTCTGCACTCCAATACAATGCTTAGCATGGATAGCTCAGCAAGTTATGATATGAGCTTAACATATATGTGTCTCTAGTTTTATTCAGATTTAAGGAAAGAGTTTTCTCTCCTCCCTCAGTCAGATGAGTTGGCAAGTGATCCCCTAATAAGTAAAACCTTTACAATGCCCTCTGCATTGGTGTGTTAGGTCTCACAATGATTTTCATCTTTAATGAGTCTTCTCTCAAGTCTCATCACTGAATGTTTTGTGGACTTGTAAACATTCATAGGCTATAAGCCTTCAGATGCACAAAAATCCATTCTAGGATGACTGGCCACTCTTTTTCCAGATTAAAGGAACTACCTGTATTTTCCACAGCCCTAGAACTTTCTAAGTCAATTTCAGTCATTTTTGCTGCTGCTCCTCTCCTTTCCATTAGCCTTCTGGATATTTTAAAACTTTCCCCTTTGCCAGCCCTATATTTTCCTCCCTTCCTTCCTTTATGAGAACTTGTGTCCTATGAGAAGTTAAACCAACTTCTGTTTCCAATTGTTTTCCAGCGAACCTAATATAGAGTGTTTGGGTGTTTGCATGGATGCATGGACACATGAAGGGTCAGAAAGATACAATGCCTTATCATATGGAACATGCGATTAGGAAATCACTAATACAAGGTATAAATAAGGTCTGAAATTTGAATCTGCTTTCCCTGACTTTCTTATGCCTAGACTTTGCCTGTGTTTTCTCATTGATCCTTAATTTGACTTGACAATATTTGCAGCAGCGGCATCTTTTTTTTGTAAAATCCACCATAATAATCTCCCATTTCTTTGATTTGTGAAGTAGACACCAGAAAAGAATGATTAAGCCATTCCATTTAAATTTACATTTCATGCATTGTATTCTTCTGCATGGATTACAACCAGCTTTAGTTCCTAGTTCTGAGTGAATCTTAAGAGCCAAGAATACAGATCCCATTGTTCAATAACCTTTAGCTTTCAATCCACTTCTATTGCCAAGCTTCACAATGCACAAAGCCTGTCAAACAGCTACATATTCATAAATACTATGAAATCAGACAAGCTTGATTAAGTTCCTTATGGCTACATAAAGAATACTCTAATTTAGACATTTATTGTTTCAGACATAGGAAAATGGCACTGTGAAATGACTGACATACACATTTGACCAATTAAATCAACAAATAATACAAAAAGGTTTCTTCTTAGGTAACCATAGGAAATGTTAATAATGTGAATTGAGATTGCAAGATTTTTACTATTTCTTATATAGTAATAAGAACTGAATTCCCCTGGGAGAATTAAACCTGAGAATTGTTTGATTCATTTGTTCCCCATCTCTTAATTACTCTTACTGGTGCCAAAAAATTTTTTATTGAAAAATCTCCCACTATAACTTCTTTCCTAAATGTAAATGGCATCTGGTGGGCCATATGTGAAACATCAAATTAAATGTGCTCAAATCAGAATGCCTCTAAGCACATTTCTAATCCAAAATTTTTTCTCATTGGTCAGTGGATGTTCTTTTTCAGCAGCCTAAGTGGTAGTAAGATAATTTTTTCATCAATTGTTGTTTAGAGTCAAAACCCTTCCTGGATCCAAGCACCTACCAGTGATTCTGATATACAGTATCTTTGGTTGATTCCTAGTCTATAGAATAGCCACCAGAAAAAACCTGCTACCTGCATTTTTTTTCTTTATTCATATTTTAAGTTGATTTGCAGGCTAATTCTCCCAACTATCAGCAGTTCAATTCTCACTGGTTCAAAATTGATTCAGCCTTCCCTCCTTCCGAGGTGGGTAAAATGAGGCCCAGATTGCTGGGGGCAGTATGCTGACTCTGTAAACAGCTTAGAGAGGGCTGTAAAGCAAAATGAAGCGGTATGTAAGTCTAAGTGCTATTGCTATAGGAGTTGTTGAATGGGGCAAAAGAAGAAAAAAAATGTCCCTGAGTTCTGTACACAATTGTAATTTAAAATGGTGAAGTCAAAATCCAAGAAAAAATCACCAATAACATGTCTAGAAAATATCCTAGAGCTTAAAGAAGCAGCTCTTGTTTGCTTTTCATTCCCTCTGTGAACCAAATATTTGTCTTTGTACTTTCCAAGGTCACTTTTTTTCCTAAGCAAGTCAGTGCCTTAGAATGTTCTAATACCCATTAGAATTGTTGTCAGGGCATATGGTGAAGCTGAAAAATTAAAGGAACAACAACACAAGAGTCCCTGAATAGCCAAACAGGGATAGCTGCTGTTGTTATCAATCTTATTGATGCCATCAGATTAATGTTTCATCTGGTATCTAATAATTGAATAAAATTATTCAGCAAGCGTAGTGTTTTTAAACTAGGATGTATATGTCAGTGCAAAATACAGCTCAATAGAAGATAGATTTTCTCCATTACCTCTAGCTGTTTTCTCACAGCTGGTTGGAGAGGGGAGATAGAAAATCAGAAAAGGGTCAATTGACCCAGTTAAGCCCTGGGTGTTAAATTTAACCCCAACCAGGCATGTATTGCGCTAGACAGACATGTATTGGGCAACACACAGTTAATAATGATGTTAAACCTAGTCTGATGATTCATTTTTATATATGCCTAGTTTTCCAAAAAGAGTTTGAGAGAAAGAGTAGTAGAAAAGTCTTACCTTTAAAAATATACTGTCAAGGACTGGAAGTACATAGAACGCACATACACATATACACATCATTGTAATCATTAATTGCCTACTCCTATCTCACTTTCTTGTCAGAGGGGTAGGGGAGAGAGAAGTCAAGAAAGCTATGCTGATGCACACTGACAGCAAGGTTTTATGGAATACCTAAAGAAGGTGGATGAGAATTCTGTATTCTACACCCTTCAGTGGTAAAATTTACAGTATATAATTATTTATCATATTTGTGTGCCCATCTCACACAGTGAAAAAGTAAAATACATAAAACCCAATAAAACCAGGGTTTTAATTACAAATAAAAAGAAAGTAAAAAAACAAAATGATAGCCAACATACCGAGAATGCATCAATTAATCACCATGTAACCATCCAACAGGCTCAACTCTAACATGGAACCTTCCAAACTTGCAACATTTCTCTCCTGCCAGACTTGAAGCGATATGTAAATGTAACTGGAAAGAGGTGGTTCCTCAGATAACCTGAGCCCTTTCCATGTAGAGCTTTAAATGTCAACTTGAGCAACAGAAAGGCCTGGAGGAATGTTGCTCATGGGGTCACAATGGGTTGGACATGACTTCGCAACTAACAACAACAACAAACCAACTTGAATTGGACTGGAAATAAATTGCTAAGTAATACAGCTTGCACAGCCAATGTTGCTGCATTTTGCACCAGCCAAAGCTTCTGGATTCATCTCAAGGGTAGCCCCATGTGGAGTGCACTACTGAACAGTAGTCCATCCAGGAAGTGATATGGCCATGAGTGGTGACCAGTAGAACCTCCTGATCTAGGAATGGGCCTAACTGATGAACAACAAGATGCATAGCAAAGGCCCTTCTGGCCATGTCTGCTGCTTGCTTTTCAAGTAGGTCATGAATCCAGTAGAACCCCCCCCCCCAAATTGGTTCTGTTTGGGATAGTTAGCATTAGGATTAGGGTTAGGATTAGGATTACCAAACCATTCAGGGTTTGGTAATTTCCTAGATACAGAAAACTCTAATACTCAAGGCCATTCAATCCCACCAGGATTTAATTCAAGCTTGTTGTTTCCCATCCATATCCTCACAAATGCCACGCTCTGGAAAAGGATATCAACAGTATCATTTAACTCACTGGGGTGGAGATATACAACCGGGCATCATCAGTATACTTATGCCCCACCCCAAATGGTCTCACGCAGTAGCTTCATATTGTTGTTAAATAGAAGTGGGAGAAAATTCTGAACCCTGCAGCACCCCACATAGTAAGGGCAGACTTTCAGCTTCCAGTCAACTATGACTGAACCATTCTTGGTAGATGAATTTATCATCTCTAGAACTCACCCATAGGTACTCCCAGGTAGCCTTAATCAGATGTGGGGGGCATGTTTCTAAACAGCAGGTGATTGAGCTCCCAGTCATAAACACCCTGTCCATTTCCTCAAGTCCAATAGGTTCAAACTGCTCCCAGATAACAGGGCAAGGCTGAATTTTGATCCAGCTAATGTTATTGTGGGTTTCTAGAACTATCTGTAAGAAAATGGGTTTAGCTTAGTGGTTGACTGGGTCAAACTATTGTGGTAACAGAACCTATGGAGACATATGGCTATTATTAACCCAAGGCTTGTTTGTTGCAAGAGGTCCTGTTTTTAATAAAACGAATAAACATTGTAGCATTCATGGATTTGGATTTGATGACAAAGTAAATAAACTGTTGATTAAATCTATGTTTAAACAATGAATAAAAATATCTCAGAGCCACTATTAGAATTAACAATGAGATAAAGTTCTCCATTGAGGTGCATGACAAACAAAACCCTTGAACTGTATTCTAGTGTTTGATGTTACTTGACATTATCTCATTTAGAATAATGGAAGATCAATAGAAAAATGTGCAATCTAAATCTGAATAATTTATTTTCCAAACACATTTAACTCTACCAATCTTTTCCTCATCTTCTTGAGTCTATCTCTATCTATATGTAATCATAAAAGGAATTTCTAGTGAATTTGTGGTTATACAGTATTTAGAGTTGAATATAAATATTTAAACTATAGTATACCGGATATGCCAGACAGTTCTGATTTTTTTTGTTTTTCTTTCATTTACAATGGTTTGCTTTTTTTTTTTTGTCTGTTTTGTTTGTGTTTCCTCTCCCAATATCTCATGAAGTAGGATTTGGAGGAATTAAGAATGCATACTGATGTCCAGGAAGTCTTCCATGGGGTTAAGGCAGACATTGTCCATGTAGAAAGGAAGTAGGCAAGGTGGAAGAAAAAAAAGTTCTGAGATAAACTTCCAAATCAGTCTTCTTTTTCTTGACAGAAATTGCCAATAGAATTTTGAAAAGTTTATTACCAGGTCAACTGATATTGCCATGCCCTGCTAGATAAAACAGATAAAACTGCTCTCTGTGTGTATATGTGTGTGTGTATCCATGTATGCAAAAGATAGAAATGGTAGAAGGAAATAAGCAACAAGCAAAGTTGTATTTTCATGTGAGAGAAAGTGATGGTGGTGGTAGGAATAGAAAAGGAAACAGAAAATTGTTTCATCAAAGAAATTGTACTATAAAGGAAGTAGTGTAATAAAACAGTTTGCCCAGATATACCCAAGGGGAATTTTTGCTGGAAAACACTCTGTTTACCTAGCTTATCCCAAATATCAAAACAAAATATTTCATTTAATCCTGAATGTAAAACAACAACAACACACATTATAACAAAGAACAGAAAAGACAACTGTGATGTGGATGGACATTTGCAGCAAGGGACACAATGTTCTAAACATATACATTTTGTTTAGGTATCGAGTGAACTCACAAAATGTAGGAATATCACCGTCATTTTTTTTCTCCAAATTTTATGTGGTACCTCAAGTCGCTAAGATAACTGCTGCTGAACTTTGTAAAGTCTATCATGATGCAAAGTCCTGCAGAAGAGTGGGCTGTGGGGTATATGTTGATCAAGAAGTGTTAAACAACTGTTAACATTTCTAAAGATGTGGTATGTTGTGAAATGGAGGCAAAAGCTCAGTGGGACAACATTCCAGCATCATGTAGTACATTCTTGCATGCAATATAACTCTATTCTGTCCCAAAGTATTTAAATGACTTCAAAGGCCTATTTTGTTTTTTAACCATATATGTTTCTAATTAGGGTACAGCAGAATATTTCTGTGTACTAGGAGATACTATCATTCTGAGAAGGAATTCAAGATGTATATTTGGATTTTTACAGTGGTAGTCAAGAGATGTGACTTTTTCTTTATAAACTTTCAGTACATACAATGTGCAATATTAATGTTAATTATGGAATTAGTGTGAGGGGTTCTGAGTTTGATTGTTTCCTTGCACTTATGTGTTACCTAGTTTGGGTAATGAAATGTCTGCAAGAAAACAACCAAACTCAGAGAGCACCAGAGATTCCTCATTTCAACACTGAACTACAAATATTATTTTTATTGGAATTTATTGTCTTTGAGGAGGTGGCCTCAAAGCTTATTTGCTGCAAATTGTCCATCTCATTCTTTGCATACTGCAACAATGCACACTGCAATACAGCTTGATTCTGATAAAATATCCACCCCAAGATGTGTCAGTCAATGTCTTCTATCTGCTCCAGGATTTAATTTACCCCAACATATATGGGTGGCACATAACAGAATGAGAATATCTCATGGGGTGTGCGCTGACTCTCTGCATAAATGGGGAAAGACACCTTCAGCGCAATGTGACTGTGGAGCTCCCCGACAGACTATCCAACATATAGTGAAGGAATGCATCAACAGAAGATATCCAGGAGATTTTGAGGACTTCCTCTGCGCAACAACGACAGCTCCTGACTGGATTTCCAAACTCGACATCAAATTCCAAAATGCTATTTCTGTTTCCCTCTTAAGTTTTATTGTTTTTTTTTAACTGTCTTAATTTGTAAATATGAAGTGCTTTTAACATTGTATGTGACCAGCCATACGTTAAAGAAAGAAAGAAAGAAAGAAAATTACTGGATGGGCAATACCTTTCTCTCACAGAACCCAGCCCTCTTTTATTTCCCAGCTATCATGTAAAAAGGACTGACTGCAGGTAGTCCTTGACTTACAACAGTTCATTTAGTGACCGTTCAAAGTTACAACAGCACTGAAAAATGTGACTTATGACCATTTTTCACAGTTACCAGCTTTGCACATGATCAAAATTCAGATGCTTGCCAATTGGTTCACACTGACTACTGCTGTGTCCCAAGGTCATGTGATCACCTTTGCGACCTTCTGACAGACAAAGTCAATGGGGAAGTCAGATTCACTTAACAAACGGGTTACTAACTTATCAACTGCAGTGATTCACTTAACAACTGTGGCAAGGACGGTTGTAAAATGGGCAAAATTCACTTAACATATATCTCACTTAACAACAGAAATGTGGGGGTCAATTGTGGTTGTAAATCGAGGATTACCTGTACTTTCCAGCTGCATCATTTGTATTAAGGGGGAAAACCACTATAGTTTTTTTTAAACTTTTAAGTGCAGGATGAGGGTTTTTTTATTAGCATTACAACTAAGGAGTGGAAAATTAAAAGTCATCTCCCCACTTACTTCAATTCTGTCGAAAATCCCCACTTGTGCTATTTAGAGGATATTCAGAAACTGTTTATATTTAGATCCTGGAGTAGCAAATCATTTATTTTGAAGTGATCAATAGTTATGCAATTGTTCATATCCGCACCAACTATTCTACTAATATCTTTCCCTTCTCTATCAGAATATCTGCAAGAAAATCCCCAATTTATTTGGACTTTATTAACAAATAATGTTTAAAAGAAACTGTGTTTTCCACACAATTTATGAATTAACTTTTTATGAGTGTAACACACCAGAGTACAAATGATGGACCCACAAACCTTCAATGGAAAAATCATATCCAAGTAACAACAAGCCAACCTAGAAAAATTGCAGTTAATTTCTTAATAGGTTCAAGTTAGACTAGGAAAACCTTCTTGTCTGAAACTGCGTAAATATTGTCATGCACTATGTATAAGGCACGGAATCAGCAATGTGCCATGGCCAACTTGCCACAGGCAACTCACTATGGCCAATTCACCGCAGGGCAACTCACCATAGCCAGCTTGCCATGAGACCATTTGTCGTGGTACAATTCAACAATTCAATTTAATTATTTAAAAAATATTTTAATTTTTGTCATTCACATTTCATTATGTCCCTCCTTTGGCATACTTTCTTTAATTATCATATTCCACCATTTCTTCCATATTAGTGTAAGTCTTGTTCCACGGCAAATTGTCCCACAGGGAGTTGATTGTGGTAAGTTGTCCTAGACCCTATAAAGTTAATCATAAGCTAAATGGTTGCTTCAGGTACAAGTTGTAAGATATGAGATACAAGTTGTGTGTCCTTTGTCTGATTTAACTTTAGTAAAGTAATAAAATGGCTATAAAAATGTAAAACATTGGAAAAATATTTTTCACCTAATGAAGAATACATCATGGTTACCTATAATTTGTTTTGATTTTAATATTTGTGATTTTAATATTTTTATTGCACATTGATGTTGTTTTATCTTTTGATTATGAGCTGCCCAGAGTTTGATATAAGATGGGCAGATATAGGTTTTGCAATAGTGGCGAATATCTGTAGCTCAGGTATAGGATGACAATAAAAGTTCGTTCTCCAAGCTTGTGGGCTGGTTTCCAAACATTTTGTTACCAGGCTAGGTAACATCTTCAGCGGAGTTTAGGGGATGTGAGTGTCAGTGTTTTTCTGTTCATAAGGGCCTCAGATGTGGGTGTGTCAAGTGAGGGTCTTGTGCGCCTTTAGTAGCTGTGATCAGCTGTGCGCCATCGGTGAGTCTTGTGTTGGGTCTGTTATATGTTTTAAATAAATAGATCTCTAGAGATAATGAATACACAAGGTAGAGATGACCACCGAATGCAGCAACAATGTACTTGCAACAGCCTTGTGAAGAAGGGAAGAGAAATCATACTTGTCCCAAGTAAAAATTGTTAAAAGACTTCATATTATTGGGAGCAAAAACTAAGTCTAGCCATTTTTGCCTACTACACAACTACACAACTAGAGTAATTGGGAACAATACAATTGAATTCAGCAGGGAGAAATCATGTTACTGCGATCCCAGAATAAACATTCAGTTTTAAGACTGCCACACATCAGGTAGTCTTTCTACGGCTCACAATGGATTAAAATTTGCAGTCTTGCATACCATTAATCTAAGAAATGCTTTAATCTGGGGCCGGAGTATCAAATGACATCTTCTTTCTTTGAGATGAGATATACGATTGTCGCTCACCTCTCTTTCACTTCCCCACAACTCCACTGCTTTATTAACTCCATAACGATCAAAACAATATTCAGCAAATATAGACACACTGAATTAAAAGAGAATAAGACAATCATAAAAACACATTCATGCAGGCAGGCAAATAGACCCTCATTTAGACTCTATAAGGCACACATTTATTTCTGGACTAGGATCCGACTATTCCAGATTTAGCATAATGTTTGATATTCCACTAGGGGTCACTAACGTCCAGTAGGGACTTCATGTTCCTCTATTTTTAAACTATAGCCTGCACTTTTAAGATTTTGTTTTTTGTTATTTAATTAGGCTGCCTTTAAAGAAAAAAAACAACCCATGAATTCTACTAGAGTTAGTGGAATGTTGATATTAAACTTAGCAATTTTGGAAAAGTATGGATTGGAAAGTAGACTATAAAGATATTTAATATAAACATAAACACTGTCATCCTATTGTTTATCACAGAATAAATGAATCAAATTACCCAGACTGCATACTAAGAAACCAGCAAAACTACAAAATTTAAAACTACAGTAACTCAATAATTTATGGTTGGGTTTCCCTTACATGTGCTTTTAATCCAAACAAGGATTAAACTAAATAAAAAAAAACATTTGCCCTTTAATTAGAGGATATAATCCCAAGAATGCCTTTATTTCTTCTCTTGCCAGATCACTTCTTTTAACAAAGAAACCTAGTGTAGGCAGCACAGTGTTGATCTCAGGAAGAATTTTACTGTTGAGTTCAAAATGTGTGAATAGTAATAATATCAAACTTTTTACTGTAAAGCAGTAAACAACAGTATCAAGCATAAGCCATCAAACACAAACTTTTTATTTAAAAAAACCTGTAAATCTGAAAAGATTAAGTATCACATATATTCACTTCAAACCTCTTCAAACCTCTGTACACACAGAGAAAAATACTTAAAATACTTTAATTCTACAATTAAAGACACATTTTTTTGCTTCAATAAACTTGGAATAGGGCAGACAGGAATCGTCTGTTTTTCATGAAAATTAAATTACTTTAAGAAATAGCTAAACAACTGTGAAGCTGAGTTGAGCCCAGAACAAGTCCAGGATAAACTGTTCTCACTGGTTAAGTTGATTGGAGATTCTGAGAGGGGTGATTTTGCAACGTCTGGAAGACCACAAATTGTTCTGCCTTAAACCAGTCTGGCTTGACTCTTGTAATCTCTAGTGTGAAAATCAGATTATAAACTGAGATTCAGATAGAATTCTCTCCCCCACATTTTCTGAATAACCAGCATCTCCCAACCTTTCATTTTCCTTTATAGTATAAATCCTGTACATCTATTTTAGGATAAGCCCCGTCAAGTTTAATGGGAACTAAAGAAGTTTCTTGGATGAGAAGTGAAACGTCTTCAAGGAAAAACAAGAAAGTCCAGTTGCCTCTTGAAAAAGCACCTTTGGGATAACCATGACCTGGATGACTGAGAATCTCCACAGACACGTTTAATACGAGTAGTCTATGGAGATTCTCAGTCATCCAGGTTGTCCCAAAGTTTCTTTTTCAAAAGGCAACTAGCCTTTGTTTTTCCTTGAAGACGTTTCGCTTCTCATCCAGAAAGCTTCTTCAGTTCTTATTTTGTTTATTTATTTATTACTTATTTAATTGGATTTATACCCTGCCTCTCTTCCCCGGTCAAGGGAAACTCCATCCTGCACCATTCAGTTCTGACTGAATGATGCAGGTTGGAAGGATTTATATTTATATAGTGTGCAG
>JANHGC010008699.1:38182-48338 GCA_027560395.1 Boaedon fuliginosus
GGGGAGGGGTGGGATGCGCCAGCCAGGGGTGGGTGGGGCAAGCCAGGAGTGGGATTTGGGGGTTCTCCGAAGTGGGCAGACCCTTAGCAAGAGGTTCTCCTGAACTCCTGCGAGCCCCCAGCAGCCCACCCTGGTTGGATGTCTCAGATCTTCTTTCCCCAAAAATCTCTTGATGTTCAAATCCTGGTCCTACCTCCTGCTTTATGGTCATACTTTGATAGTCCTTGCAGCTGTAATTATCATTCAGGTGAAGCCTTACCTGGCATCCTCCTCTAAGATCAAATACATGAGAGAGATAGGATGTCACATCCTGTAATGCCATTCTGCCTGATAAAAAATAAAAGGAGAAAATTCCTATCTTACCATCTCCTAGCCATAGAGTTTTAAGGCATTGGCTAGAAGCATTCGCTCTTCACCCGTCCCCTTCAACTCAGTAGTGATAAAGCCAATAGACAATCCCATGCCCCAAGCAGCACACATAAAATGGTGCTGGTACATTACAGTTAGGATTTCCCATCCCACGACCCCAGTAAAGAAATGAAGAATTCCCCCTCTTCCTCTTCTTTCTCTTCCATTTTGAGGTTATGGCAAAGAGCAACCAACAACCAACAAAAGCTGGCACAGAATCTACTTAAAACCTGTTTACTTATGTCTACAAAAATATCAATTTTTGTTGAAGCAACAACTCCCGGCCTCCTGTTTACATAGATGCCCCTCAGGATTCCAGTAAATTAATTCTGAGGCTGCTGGAAAGATGGAAATAATTTCTGAGCCTTGGAGCCCAACCTCCACCCCTCTTCCAATTCTGCCTTTCTTTTAAAACCACTCAAAGTTTCTGTCTGTACGTGATGGAGGAGTTAGGAATATCTTTCTCTGCTAAGCCTGCTTGTTGGCAATGAGGATATATTGACAATGAGGGTATTTATTTATTTACTTTATTTACATTTTTATCCCGCCTTTATTACTTTAACTCCAGGTAGCGAGCCAATGTAATACTCCTTCATCCTCCTATTTTCCTCACAACCATCTTAGGAGGTCAGTTGGGCTGAGAAAGAGAAATTGGTCCAATGTCACCCAGATGGCTTTTATGCCTAAAGCATGGCTAGAACTCACAGTCTCCTGTTTTCTAAGGTAGAGGTTTCACCACTCTACCAAACTAACTCTGTTCCATCACCTCAAGTTCTTAGCCATCCCATGCTGTAATGACCAAGCCCTTTCTAAATTTGCTTGCTACTTCCTCTTTGCATCATTGGGAAATGGTGCATGTGCACATTCCCTAAAATATTTATTTGTTTGTTTGTTTGATTGTTTGATATGCTGCCCATTTCACTCTACAGAGCAACTGTGAGCGATAGACCATAAGCTATGCTGTCTTCAGATGTTGCCTCAAGAAGGGTATTTGCAACAAATGTTCACCCCTTTTGTCTTTGATCATTTGACTTGATTACCCAGAGGAAAAACAAATAAAGTATCACTTTTTCTGAATCTGTGGGATATTGTAAAGAAATCCCTAACCATGTTAGCAAGCTTCTCTCGATGATATGAATGGGACTAAAGTATGAGCAATGTCAATCCAATCCAATGTACTCTTTCTAAAAAAGATTAATTTCTGTAATCTAACATAATGCTTTCCTTCTGTTTAGCAAAAAAAAAAAAAAATGGAAGAAGGAATATCAGATATCAGGAGGATCTGTGTAGCCTTGAAATTAATATGAGAGACAGACTGAAATGTTAGATCATGATAAAATAAAATAAAGAACTCTCTCTTTAAAAATGAAGAAGACAAGGCAGGCTTTGCTAAGGGGCAATCTTCTATTTTCTCTTATACCTTTGTGATAGTGTGCCCATTACTTATTGCAGAATCACCCACTATATATAAGAACTGCATTTGCATTTTTATAAATACATTGCTGCCAGGATATCAGCATTAGAATTTGGGAATAAGCTCCACTGTCCTCATTTATGAACTGGATAAGCATCAATTCATATGTATTTGAGATCTTAAAAATTCTCAGCTTGGGGGAAAAACAAACACTGAAATCCACTTTTCATCCTAGAGCAGATGTTCACTTTAAATTGCCTCAGTCAGCACCATTTAAAGCATACTCAAAATATGGAACTGTTTAGATGGAACATAGATAGAAAAGAAAGCTGTCATGTTGTTCTCCAATGTTAAGTAAAGAGTACAGTGCTTTGATATGTAGGCAGTGTGTACTGTTTTTTTCCACTACACAATGACATGTTTCCCGCACACAGCAAAAATAATTTTAGGAGATTCCTTAGAGTCACACTAGATTGCTTCCTGAAATTCTCTCCTTCCCTCCCTGGCTCCTCCCTGGCACACACAATAATAAGATTGGCTTTTCATATGGTTCATGACCAATTTATTTCACAAAAAAACTCTCTCTTCAAATATAAGTCTGTATCCTATTTCAGACTGAGAGGTCGTTCATGTATTCACCTGAATTTTGCATATCTTTTCCTATATGTGATAAGGCATGCAGTGCTTCCCCATGGGCCTTCACTTGAATTGTGCAAATGATGTCAAATATGCAAATTATTTCATATGCATATTATTTGCCTATTTGCATGTGCAAATTATGTGAATTGCATCATTTATCTAGTTTGTGGATGGAAATGGCATAGGTAGTGCACACTATGATGATATCATGATGTACATGATGTCATCATGACTTGAGACAGGAGCCTTTGCACTTCCCTATTCTTCATTGGCAGGACCATACATGGAAAATGTCCAGAACCATGTTATAATAAACTATGCAGATACAAAGATAAAAGAATAATACAAATTTTTAAAAAATGTTAAAAAATGAAAAAGAGGGAATAGATGGGGGGAAACGAAATAGAAAGTAAAATAGAAAAAAAAGAAAAAATAAGAATACGGCATAGAGTCACCTCAAATCAGCCTCAGTCTCAACCTCATCCAGTAAAATTTGTTCCTCTTGTATAACTGCTTTTAAACTGATTTATAATAGCAGACAATTTAAGATTAACTTCAGAATCCACTGTTTCCAAATATCCTTTATCTCAACCAAAATTAAAGTATTTTGCTCCATTTTGTATTAGTGAGTTCATGTTTCTTCACTACACGTTTCTCTTTTCTTTCTTTCTTTTAAGAAATTCAGATCCCAAAAATATATCTCTTTTATCTGAATAATAAATCTATGAGATCAGATAGACTTTACATATCATATACGGTAATTCTTTAGCTAGTGATCATGCTCCATTTATGGTTTATGATTCAGGGAAGTCTCTAGAAATATAGAATTGGAGAAGATCTTTAAGTAGAAATCTACAATTTGAACATCTCCAAAATGACTGTTTGACAGACCTAGAACAACAAATGTCTGCCAACTGTTTGACAGACCTAGAACGAAATTTCTGAACCACAAATGAGATATCTTTTTCTTTTCTGGTAATTGGCCGTATCAATGAGCTGTTCCTTTGTGCAGCATTTCAAAGATTGCAGTTTGTTTTGGCTTGAACATTTGTTCTTTGGTTTCAGTTTGCTAATAAACAAGGCAAGGCCATGATTTCAGATAAAACAATGAAGTCAACTCATATAGATGCATTGCAGGAACTTTTCTGAAAAATACTATTACTAGATTTCACTGAAAAACTGACACCCCCAAACTCCACCAACAACAGGAAAATTGACTAAATAAATATAAAAAAGAAAAGAAATATAAAGTATTTCTCATAAAGTGACCCTTCTTGAGTCAAACATATCTAATCTATTGTTAGACAGCAGCTTCTATATTTAGTTGGGTCTTCCCCAAATACTTCCTTGAGACATCGAAGAATTGGGACTTTTGAATGTGAATTAGGCATTTTTTTTCTCAACTGTATTTATGCTCTTGAAGGTTGAATTTATATGGTAAAGGTCAGATTGTTAAAAAACAAAGACCAGATTCTATGAGAAATTATAGAGATCTCATGGTATTAAATTGCACTTCTCATTTGTCTAAGTTTACCTGCTCCTTATTTTTCATAGCCAAATAAACTAAGAGCCTTTTTTTTCTCGTCTCAATGGTATTAAATAGTAGAGGGGGTTATTGTTGGAGGGTCAGGTAAGGAAATGTAAAATTCAAATATTTAAAGAAGTATTCTTTTCTTATTCGCCTTCCCTTCACTTTTTCTGACTGATCTACCTTTAAGCTAGGATTTGCAGAGCAATGCTAATTGTGTTACATGCCAGAATCTAACAAAACAGAGTCAGTTGGAAGTTGACATCCTGTGCGGTATATATTAAATCCAATTTTTGCTCTCTTGGAGGAGAGGTTTGGAGTAGATGTGAAATCCTCAGGCAAATTTAGAAGTTATTAAATACTATTTTTAGAGGGGTACTCACTGCCCCTTGTGATTGCTCTGGTTATTAAAAAATATTTCCATGACATATTTTTCCATGACATATTTTTCTTTTTTCTTTCCCAAAAATCTCTTGATGTTCAAATCCTACCTCCTGCTTTATGGTTATATTTTGATAGTTCTTTCAGCTATAATGATCATTCAGATGAAGGATGAATTTGGGAGAATCTGTCATACTCCCCTAATATTAGATTGTTCATTCATAATATTGCATATTGTATTTTATATATGAATATCTTGCACATATCACACACACCTTAAAGTCTGATTGACATGGCATATACATTTAATGAATGAATGAGTGAGTGAATAAATGAATGATCATGTCTGATTGCCATAATTAATAGTATTTTTACTGGCACTCTTCTCTAGCCATGGAGTTATGTACTCAGGCAACAAGACACATTGTTCCAGAGCTGCCAGATTCTTGTTCTAACTTTTTTCCAGTTAAGGACTTTAAAATTCTGCAGCAGGAAGAGGTGTTTCAGATGTTTCATATCCTGACCTCTACACATCTTTACTCCAGAGAATATTTTGCCTTGGTGCAAGTGTTCCAGAAGTTCAACATGCAAATGTCTCATGTGAAATGGCAACTACTTATTGCTACTAGTGTTTCCATTACATTCAGGTGTAGGATCAATACAACCATCTAGGAATATCCATTAAAATTGTCTGCTTTACTTTAGAGATCTGCCACTTCCATTTGCTTGAAGGGAATATCAGTCTTTGCATAGCAAAAGTGAGCAGATGGACTATCAGAAGCTTTTATGGGGTGAAATAAATAGCTTAAGCAAAGTTTTGATTTATTCTTTCTGGGAAGAAACTTTGTGGATACATACAAGTTATTGCTGGAAGACATACCAATCATCTACACCCCTCACATGCCTTGAAGTCCTAAAATTCCCCAGAAAATTCATTTTAAAAATGTTTAAGGTACTGACTGCATACTAACAGAATTACAGGATTGGCACTCCATTAATGTGAGTGTATGTGTGTGCACATATGTGTATATATGTGCAAAAACATGCATGTGCGATAACATAATTTGTGTTTCCTTAAGGAGATGTTCTTCTTTCTGCAGTAACTATTGTCATGTATTATTACTATCACGACTTTTATTAGTAGTTTCTTTTAAAAACCCTCATCGCTAATTAGACATTGTTTAGTCAGCCCTTCTTTTATTTTAGTCATTGCCCAGCAAGATATGTGGAAAACATAAAAACAAAATATCTCTATACAATTAAAATATCTTTAAAAGCCTAAAAGACAAATACATTGAAACCAGGCCCCAAAATATCATAAAACAACCTCCTTAGAGCAATGGTTTTGGACATCTTTGAACAACACATTTTTCACTGAAATAAAAACTTAATACTTTTATTTCCAAAGGAATATGTAGCTGAGTGTGCTAGGTATTGCGTGCTTGTTTCTTGACCTCCTTTCGTTCTTTTGAAAAACCCCAACTGTAGAATTTGAGATGGGCCAAAAATGTACGGTTGGTGTTATGTCTAATTCACCAGCTCATGGATAGCGAGCAGATGTTATAGCAGTTGTCTACTCAAGTTGTCTACTTAAGTTTTGTGTCCTGGGAAATGGGATCCTAAGGGAGGTGAATACTAAAATCAAATTCCTTTTTAAAAGAGAGAAAGGATATTTTGCTGTTCTCTGCCTATGGTTGTCTAGAAAAAGCTGGGGTGATCGTACTTAGATTGTGACAGAGATCTGTAGCTTTGGTATTCTGTGACATTTTATTGATTACAGTCTATTTTCTTCCAAAAGTCATAAAATACTGAAAATGCCATAAAATACCAATTAAATCAGCTGCATGACATACAGTCAAGGCACCATTCCTTTCTCATTCTACTAGTTGGGCTAATGCTACCAAATGATTCATGCTAGAAGCCCAGCTGAGAAAAGGGGTGAATTTATTCTCTGAAAACACACAACTTGATTTATGTGGTGTTTGCATTTTACAAACCCTTTTTTCCCTTTTCCTTTTGCCTTGGGAAAACTAGTAATAAATAATGTAGACTGGGTAACACAGAGATGTTTGGTGTCCTGTTACACATTCCTAGTATGCTGTATATATATCCAACTTTTGGAGCACTTGTTCGACAATTTCTTGGCAGTGCTCTAATCCTAGAACATCAGCCCTAGCATTTGTGCAAATAATTTTTAACGAACTGGCAAATGTTTCTATCATCCCCACTCTATATCCAAATGTTAATCTGACTGGATTTTATTATAGGTAGTCCATGACTTGTGAATATAATTGAGCCCAAAATTTCTGTTGCTAAGTGAGATAGTTGTTAAGTGAATTTTTCCCCATTTTACGACATTTCTTGGCACAATTGTTAAGTGAATCACTGCAGTTGTTAACTTAGTAACGGGGTTATTAACTTAATCTGGTATCCCCATTGATTTTGCTTGTCAGAAGGTTGCAACAAGGGATCACATGGCCCTGGGCCACTGCAGCTGTCACAAATATGAGACAGTTGCCAAGTGTCCAAATTTTGATCATGTTGGGTGCCACAATTGTAATTATTAAAAATGGTCATAAGTCATTTTTTTCAGTGCCATTGCATCTTCGAATGGTCACTAAGTAAATACATTACCTGTATTTTAGATAACAAGGGAAGACTGCCATCTTGAAGTAATTGCAGAGATTAGAGCAAAATGAATATAATTACATAATTTAGGTTAGTATTGTAAATTATACTTTGCATAACTTCTAGTCCAGTGCTATGCATGTTAACTCTTAAGGTTGGCTCTTGCTTCTATGCAAAATTTGTGAGAGTTTTAAGTCCACAGAGATCTTGTTATGGAATAAAGAGGAGAGAGGTAGATTTGTTAGGTATTGGGGTATTTTTACAAGCCATCTCTGTACAAAAAGGACGATTTCCTTTTTTAAGACTCATTCTTAAAAGTTGCAAGTGAAAATATCTCTGTCCAAAAGGGAATTCTGTAGAAAACTGTGACATGGAAATGACTAAAAAACTAAACAAATACAATTTTCTGTGGATACATGCTCTTCAGAGAAAGACACACTACCCTGTAGGTCAAAGAGAGCATGCTGAAGGAAGCAGAACTGTACAAAGAATCATTCAAGATGTTGAAACCAATGCTAAATAAAAGGGTATATTTTCACATTATGCTTCGGACATGTTGCTTGGGGTAATCTTTAGATGGAACTTACAGACCAGGAAAATATATGTTCTCGATATGACTGAAACACAATATTTACGTCCTCTACATGAATGCGCCTTGGAACTCCTACCATGTTTCTCCAAAAATAAGACCCTGTCTTATATATTTTTTGTCACCAAAAAAGGCACCCGGTCTTATTTTCAGGGGATGTCATCCACTGACTAACCTATTAGTTAGGGGCAAATGTATATTGGGTGCACGTGTAAAAATCAAGCTAGGTCTTACTTTCAGGGGAGGTCATATTTTCAGGGAAACAGGGTAGTTAAGGAGCTTAGACAGTAAGTCCCTCAAAAGCCATGCTAGAAGGAAAAGATTAAACAATAGAAGGTAAAGCACCAACAATGGGCAGATATAGGCATTGGCTGGCATTCCTGATGTCAGGGCTTTTTCTTTCTGAATATGTTTGTGAGAAAAATAGATTAGTGATGGGAAGCGAATAGATTATGGCTACATGCAGAGGAGCAATCAAATTCAAATTGAGAAAGAAGAAAATAAACAGGAGACACTATGCATTGAGACAGGAAGAGGTCTCCAACCTTTCTGGCTATATGTTACCATTGCCATCTAACTATAGTTAGAATCAGCATGTTAACAAAAATTAAACAAACATTTAATAGAAAAAGGGACAACGTTTAGGATTTAGAAATTTAACTTGATTCTAAGAACAATATCTTTTTTCCCCTTCTCCTGAATCCTAAAACACGTATGTCTTTTGAAAAATAAGTAACCTAGTGATTTTCACCCTCAGCAACTTCATCCAGTTACCGTCTTAGGTACCAGAAACTTCAAAGGTGAAATATATATCACTGCAAAGTAAGATTAATCATCTTGGTGAAGTTCTGTGTAAATGCTTTGCATTGGGATTGTGTTGTCTTGGGTCATTAAATCGTTCTTCTATTGGTTGCCTACAATCCCCAGGCACCATAGCAAAGCTCATTTTTATTCTCTTTATTTTTAGCATTTCAGCTGGGAAGCTTACTTAACTGTGCTATTCCCTATGCTGTACAATATTTTATTCCTTCCATTTAATCATAGAACCTGGTATACAATTTGGCTGGGTTATTGGGATTGGGTATTTCAGGTCAGATAAAACAGAAATAATGAACTTTCTAAATATGGTTGTCAGAAAATAACCGAAAAGTAGCTGCACTTGTAGTTTGGGTCTGAATTATTTAATATGTATTATACTGGTGTATGCCAATCTGGGCTACTAATTCATGAGTGTGGTAGCACAAATATTTCTCATCCTTTCTACTTGAGCTCCTTTAAAGTGGAAATGAGAAAAGTTACAAGCTTAGAATCCTATCCAGGCAATTTATTATTTCATTTTTTGAATGTATAAAAGGAAAAATTAAGGACATATATATTTTCCAAATTTCATTCCCAAGTTATTTGATTTCTCCCCACCCCACCCCATGCAAATAAAAATAAATATAACTGCCTTGAGTAATGTAACCTTGGAGTCAGACTAGATTTGACTATTAGATCCACTTGTAATAAGTTTTCAAGTCCTTTGGAGCATCTAATATCAAATGCTGTGTGATGTGTTATCATAAAAAAACTTTCTCCAATATCAGTAGTAACATCTGATGGAAAAAGTAATCTCCTGTGTTGTACATAGATCGTAAGTATAATAGATTTGAATCAGAAAAACTATTTGATGCATGAAAAGTCAATTATATATCAGCTTTCAGTCTGCGGTGACATAATATATCAGTGCTTTCCATCTTCTGAAATTATTTGCTCTCTAATTTGGAGATTGTCAGTTTGAATCTGTTTGGCAAGATCAGTTAGATATAAACACTGTGCTCAGCATTTGAAAACTGGGATCAAAGACCTTCAGAAGTTGGTAGGGCTGCTATCAACGATACCAAATTAAAAATAACGTGGCTGTCTACATTTGTAGCTATTGGAGTTGCAGTCTCCTTGTCCTACTCCTTGATAAAAAGTTCAGCCATAAATTATACATTACACATAATCAAAAGGATAACACAGAAAGTAAAATAAAATACTTAAATAAGTAAATGAAATGAATAACTTAAGCTGTAGACACAATACCTGTAGCCATATGGGTAACTGATAATTATCTTCTCCTCCCCCTGAAGACCAATAGTTACAAGCAGAACTTAGCACATCTTCTGTAGATGGATCTGATAGGAAAAAAAACATAATGTTCTCATGATGTGATCTATCAAAGCAATTGGATAATCGAGAAATGATTATACCTACGTGCCAATTTAGATTCAATTGAGTGATGCATTGCTCCTAGCCAAAGAAGAATATTCTGTTCATTAAAAGTTAGTAGAATGGAAGATAAACCTTAATTTAAGTCTCTTAATAATAAGAGCTGGAGAAGATCACAATTGGAGTAGTGGCAAGTTGGATTGTTTGATTTTTATTTTATTATGGAAAAGGTGCTGGTTGAAATATTGGGATTTCATTTTAGCCATTGAAATTTTACAGGCTTTAAATTGGGAGCTATTTTTTTCTATTCTATTCTATTCTATTCTATTCTATTCTATTCTATTCTATTCTATTCTATTCTATTCTATTCTATTCT
>JANHGC010008700.1:197906-209318 GCA_027560395.1 Boaedon fuliginosus
AAAGAAAGAAGGAAGGAAGATGGCAGTCCATTACAAAATTACCCGGGCAATGCCGGGTAAACAGCTAGTAACCTGATAAACCATGGAATTTTCTCCCATGAAAATATGGTGTTAACTACTGATGCTTTTCTCCTTGTGTTTAACTCTGATAATAGATAATCCTATTTTGTTGTGAAAGTAGTTATTATTCTCAGCCTCAGCTGTGCTTTTGTTGTATTGACTTTATTTTACATTTTAGTTCTTTAATTTTATAAAAAAAATTATATTCTCTTGTGTCCAACATCTCAGCTTGTATATGAGCAGTAGAATTCCTCTGTGCGAGCCTTGTGGCTGCCTTCAATTTCTTTTTCAGCCACTGGCATTCAGGATCAAACCAATGAGGTCCACCAACTCAGGCTCTTTTTGTAGTAGATTTAGTTGTTAGGATTTCTTCAGGATATTACAAAGATTAGAGAATGCATCGAAGGCTGACCGCCAGTCAGTGGTAGATGACTGGATTGTTCTAGCCCAGTTGGTAGCATGTGTTTGAACCTGTATGTTGATATGGCCTATAGGCTAATCAATATATATATTGATATAGCTCCTTTATATTGGAGCCACCAAATGAGAAGGAAGGATTCACTAAAGAAGAGCCTAATGCTGGGAAAGTTTGACGGCAAAAGAAGGGGACGACAGAGAATGAGGTGGCTGGATGGAGTCATTGAAGCAGTCGGTGTGAGCTTAAATGGACTCCAGGGGATGGTAGAGGACAGGAAGACCTGGAGGAATGTTGTCCATGGGGTTGCAATGGGTCAGACACAACTTCACAAGTAACCACAACAAATATTGTAGCAGCTTCTGATTGGTTTATGTACTGAAAGCAAATAATCATATGTGTACATGCCTATGTATTTATGCCAAGTACAGGGATGATAGGTATATCATATCAACTTGTCTATCTGACCTTGCCAAGAACACGAGGTTTATCGTGACAGATTTCAGTTAGCAGTGTCAAAACAAAGCCACACCAAAGGCAAGAAATGTCTTGTTTATACCAGTTGGTTCTAGTTAAAAATAGAGAGGGTCAAGCCACCATACATAGATATCAAATAGAATGTTTAAGATTAGCTGATTTAGCACACTAAATATTTGGATACATTTCACTATGTACCTGAAATAGATAATTTTATGTATTTAAGGGAAAGAGGGACATTCTACTGTCCATTTCTTCTTCCCCAAACATCTGGTAGGACCACCGCCTCTGTAAAAGCTTCCTATGTGAACAGTCTGTGGACTGTGGACAAATCTGATATAGGTTGGTGACTTACAGGTTTTCATCTGACCTACTTCAGGATCATTCCTCCCAGCCAGCCATAAATTCTGTGCCTCCATGGCCATTTCTGCCTTGGATGTTGAAAGAAAGTCTTGCCTGCAGCCTTTTTTTTCATTCATAGGAATAGTGATCTGATGGAAAACTTTTCCCAAGGTTAATACTCCTACTGAAAAATAGTAAGTGAGGATTAGATTCCAGTGCTAACATCCAGAATATATCCAGTAGTATTTATAAGTATTTGTAATGTAGTCTGGAAATTATCCAATGGAAGAAATCAACAAATTTAAATTAATTTAAATCTAATTATTTATATTAATTTGGGCACAATTAAAGCTGCTTTATCTTTATTTGTCTTGCTTATGGGAGAATCTTACCAGATGATACTGGGGTTAGGGTACTATCTGGGGTGGTGACAAGAAGTATTAAAGAATAATATTCTTTCTGTTCTTGAGATTCCAAAGAAGAGTCAGTAGTGACCAAATTGGTATGGTGTTGTTTTTGACCACACTAGAAACCATGCCCAATTAGAATGGCCATGTGCAGACCAGGTAGTAGGGAAGGGTGGCATCTGCTGGCAGAATGATTCAGCCTGGGTACCACAGATGGATAACTGAGTTTGAAGGATATAGATTCCCCAACATTGAGCTCCCACTTCTTTAGTCATCCTGCCAACTTCTCTCCTCACTAGAGTTCCATGGTTATAATGCACATCACCAACTTTTGAGGGTACCAATGTTTCTGGTTTTATTTCAATAGAACTAGACAGATGGCCTAGAGGTGGAGAGTTCTCACTTCACAATCAGGAGGTTGTGAGTTCGATCCTAGGTAGAAATCCTGCTTGGGCAGGAGGTTGGACTTGATAACCTACAAAGTCCCTTCCTACTCTGTTAATCTGTTAAGAACATCAAAAGAAATGCCATGGGAACAGTAGCTTTTCATGTCATATATTTTCCTTCTGTTTCAAAGACATGAGATAATAATACATCATTCATAGTGTGAGAAAGTCCTTAAATAATTGTAAAAGGGATTAGATACATTCATGAGACCAGTTACTAATTCTGATGTCTACTAATTATTTCTAGGAGAACAACAGGAGAGTGTTGTGTGAAGACATCAGAATTTTAATCTGGGAATTAGAAGTTTTATTTGTGAAGAAGTGTCCCTAAATAATTTGGTCTATGTCCATTTGTAGTGGTAAAATTAATGCCACCATTAAACTGGAAGCCAATGAAATTAGCACAACATGGGACTTTAATTCAGGAAACCTTATGTTGCTATTAATCTTTCTTACTTCCTAAGATTTTGCATTTATATTGCTAAACTGATGCTTTAAAAATCATTATTTTAGTAGGACGAGTGCATGGTGTTATTCAGTATAGAACCTATAATATTTATAAATAACCATACATTGTTGCATCAACTTTTTTAGGTTGGCTTTTTTTCAGAAGAAAATTACACATTTAGAGCTTTATCCACATTTCATCCATGTTAGACATACATAATTCTAACTGACTGTTCATTTTTACAGATGATCATTCCAGAGTAACTTTAATGCAAATAGATGGATTTCAGTGTTCAGACTATATTAATGCTTCATATATAGATGTAAGTGAAATCCTTTTCCTTTTTAAATTACTTATTTTCTTAAAATAACTACATAATGTTTTTAAACGCATCTTGTATATTCTTGTAAAAATAACACACATATTTTTATTTTCTCATAGGGCTATAAGGAAAAGAATAAATTTATAGCTGCTCAAGGTATCTTTTGGTTTCTATTGTTCTGCAATTTTTTAAAAAATTATTTTGTACTTTTGCTTATGCAAAACAACTTCAGAAATATTTAGGTTAGTCTAAAGTAAGATTTTAAGGATTTTGTATATTGGTTTTATTTATTCCGTGGTTAATGAGTATGCCAAAACATCTAAGTGTTTTTTTTGGAGAGTCTTTATGTTGAGTAAGAAGTTACTGAGAACTGATTTGGAGAGATAGTGGTGCATAGCATGAAAGGAAAAGTGAGAAGCGTGCAATCTGTCTTGACTTCATTCTTTATATAACATTGGCATAAGAATTAGAGATATACAGAACCAAGGGAGAGTTAGTAGAGATCAGTTTGTGTGTATGTGTGTGCACCTTCAAGTCAATGTTTACTCATGGATGACTGATTAGACAGGTTCCTGGAGTTTTCTGGGTTCCTGTTGAAAATAGGACTAAAACCCAGTCTCTCAGTTTCTAGCTTGTTTCCTTAACCACTACCAAACTGGCTCTTAATAAGAATCATTAGAAACTAAAAATGAAAAGTTTGGATTAAGGTTAAACTTTAATGTGGTAAATATAATTACATCACCATGTTTAGCAAAGTTATAGTTTGCAGGAAAAGAATGAAGGTGTAGATTTTTTTTTTGGGGGGGGGAGTCCTAAATAAACAGGAAAATGTCAACATACTTGAATATTTAATGAAATGTACATAATAATTTGTCTATGGAGTGTCACCTGTGGTACAAGTGTGTGTGTCTTTAATCCAATTTTTCAGTTTGAAAATATGTACACAAGAGATTGATGTTGTCCATGAACTGTTGAGGATTATATAAATATATTTATAGTAGATATCAAAATATCTTTAATTGTACTGTTTCTACCATATTTCATTTTATTTTTTGAGCAAAAATAGGCAAGTAACTGTCCAATTATGCAAGTGTATAGATTTTTGTATCAAGGTGCAAGAAGAGTGCAGTGGAACGCAAGCATGACTTGGTTTCCTTGAGCCAATTAAACTTTATATTTCTAAGGAATGAAGGTTTGGGGAGATATGTCTTTACAATTAAAATTTCCTTGAGATATATTCACCTCACTAGCAAGAATAAACTGGATTCTGCACAATTTTTTATCACTTTATACTTCAGCCTGAAGCTTCAGGAGGAATGTGTAGTTTCTCTTGCTAAAAAGAGGGATGGTTTATTGCTGGAGATAGTGAAACATTTTTATTGTGAAATACCAATCCCAGTTGCCCTGTTTATTTCAATTTTAATAAGTACTTTTTAAATGTATTTCTTTTCTTTGGAGTTTCTGAATGTTGGAAACATCTTTAGCATTTCTTATAGAATTTGATTTTTTTCCCCAATAGATAGGATGAGAAACATTTTTCTGTGCTTTGTATAGCTGTTAATTCAGTAGTTTTCTATATCTAGGTCCTAAACAAGACACAGTAAATGATTTCTGGAGGATGATATGGGAACAGAAGTCTGCAACTATTGTCATGTTAACAAATGTGAAAGAGAGAAAAGAGGTAAGACACTTTAAAGTTTATTTCCCTCCTACAGGTTTGGAGCAGTCCAATAGCCCACAAAACTATTAGTAACATAACCACTTCCTATATCGTCTTCTCAGTAAAACGTCTCTGACACAGTACAGCACTGCACTATTTTAAATACCTGACTTTCCAAATTTTTTTCTCACATTGCTCACATCTTCTCTGTATCTTTTCTGAATCTTTTCCCCCTCAGACAATATATATATATATATGGTTGACAGTTCATTTTTAAAAAATAATAATTGGTGTGTTATATGAGCAAATTATCTGAAATTATTTGACGGTATTTTTCTTTGTCTGATTTCCTGGCATTATTTAATAGACAAAATTACAATTTCATAGCTCCAAAGAGTGTTAGTAGTACATTTAAGATCCAACTTTCCTTCTACCACTATTATTATCACTTAAATAACATTGATTAAACTCAATATGAAACTTGCATCCTGCAGCACACCATAAGAGTAAGTAGCAGTAGCTAGTGAATGCTGATTTGCGATAAATGAAGCAAGATTTTTGTTGTTGTTGCTCAAGGATGACCTCTCCTGGCACATAAAGAGGAAAAAAAAGAGTGTATGTAGGCTATATTTTTGAAAGAAATATGAAATTACCTGCCTGTTCTAAACTTTAGTTCAAAACTATATTAAGTTCTTTTAGCTTCTAAATCAGGGGTGTCAAACTTGCGCCATCATGTGATGTATCGCAACTTTTCTCCCCTTCGCTAAACTGGGCGTGGGCTTAGCCAGCGTGAGATGCATCTGGCCTGTGGGCCACAAGTTTGACAGCCCTGTTTTAAGTAGACCCAGATTTGAAGAAATGGGTCTGTAGAAAAATCAGACATAGTTGATGATAAAGTAGTTTTTCAACAAATGTTAGTTGAGACCTTACAACTTACTCTGATCTTATTTTGAATATAATCTAGAGCTATATGGTTCTGTTTGGTTTCAATTTCAGCATTAGCCCCCTTCCTTCTTCCATATAATTGCAACACAATTGTATGTTTTTAACCTGTCCATTTGGGTGAAACATACAAAATGCTTATGTGGTATGTTTGTGTTTAACATTTATGTAGGACAAATGTTTCCAGTATTGGCCTGATCAAGGATGCTGGACCTATGGAAATATCCGAGTTTCTGTGGAGGACTGTATAGTTCTTGTAGATTACACCATTCGAAAGTTTTGTATTCATCCGGTATTTCATTTTCTCTTATTATTCCTTTAAAATATGGCTAATTGTTGCTGACACTCTTTTTAGAGTAAGGAATATTTGGAATTATATGCTTTTGTTCAAGAATAAAAACTCAAGTTATTTAACATTTACTTATATGTTCTTGATATTATTATTTTAGAACTCATATTGAGATTTTATTTGAAATTCTGTGCATACTTTGAGCCTAATGTTCTACTAACACCATTTTTGGAGTCTCTTCTGGAAGTTCAAGATTTCCAAACAAGTGCGTTCTATAAAATTCAAATTATGTTGACATCATAAGGAATCCCGTAAAAATGACAATATAAATTATGTCTTCTTCAATAATAATATTTTTAGAATGTTATAAACAATAAAATGAGAGGACTAGAATTAGATGTAATAGAATTTTAAACTATGGGCAGGTACTTTTACCTGCTCTGGAACTGTATGGTGGGAAGACTTTTGAATGGCTTTAATCGAACAAATCTATAGAAATATTATTGAATGTGATTTATTTATTTATTTATTTATTTATTTATTTATTTATTTATTTATTTATTTATTTATTACACTTTTATGCTGCCCAACTCCCGAAGAATTCTCAGTAGGCAAAAATGAAAAGAAAGGAAGAGCTCAATTGAATATAATTTGCAGGAGTGAGATATAGTAACAGCTGCTACTATGATATCATCCTTTTGGCAAATATGTTTCTTAACCATCTGACTGCACTTGCCTTTTACCTAACCATATTATCAGTAATTCTTTTGTAGTGCAGCTCTGTTATAGGTCTTTTTAAAAGTAATTCCATTGAAGTGAATGTAACCTATTTCTAGGAAAGTGAGCAACGACAGTCTTAGGTAATCCTACAGTAGGAAATACGGTTCATTTTTAGCTCAGTGGGGTTTAACAAAGCAGGCATATGCAAGATTTCATTCTTTCTTTTTACAATTTACAGTAATGCATGGATTCCTTTTTTAATCTCACAGTTGATTCCCCAGTCTCCAAGATGTTATCTTGATAAATTATTTTATGCTTGTTAGAAAAACAGCTGGATATCACTTACTCTAAAAATAGGTTGTTATTTTAGTAAGACAGATTCTTTCTTTGGAAAATGATTCTAAAACCTCTCAGTTAAACCCTACATTTAATCAGCATGGTACGCTGGAAGAAGACAACTCCTGGCATGAAATGAATTCTTCTAATTTGCTAAATTATTCAAAATAATTGACAGTACATTTAACTTCTTCACAACTTTGAGACCACTTTCCTGCAAAAATCCTGCTGTGCTAAAATCTTTATTTTTCCATGTTCTGCACAATTCTCAACAATTAATTGAGAATTATTAATAGTTTTCTCTTGTATTTTCAGGATGCTTTATGCCCCCCCCCCCCATTTCTGAATCAGAATTAATTTCCCAAAGAAAGTATAATGCAATGAAAAGGTGAAAACACAGAGCTCAAAATGACGTGTCTCTTCCTACTCTCTTGATTTAACATTGTTCACAGATAATACTAATAATGAAGGTGGAAAAGGGGTTTTGCTAGAGTAGTATGCTGAATATTCATTAAGGTCAAATAGTGGGTTGAATTAAATTGTTGCTTTATATTGAAAGGCATACTATGTGGAAGAGGAAAGAAAGAAATTGATTGACTAGGCTAATATATTACTAAGCCATAGGTTGCCATAAATATATTACAGTTGGCTAGGCTTACACCACAAAGTTAGTCATGGTTTATGAGCTACAACAGCTGAGTTCACACAACATGAACCCGAAGTTTAAAACTTTGTATAGCACTGTAGGAAAATGCTAAATGAACAAAATCTAGCCACTGAAAATAAAGGCTATTAAATATTTACTGCGTCATAGGCCACATCAGGACTTAAGAGCATAGAAAATATCTAGGAAGAATGAACGTCATTTGAGAATGCTAGCAAAGTCAGTATGGAAGCTGATTGATTGATTACCTGCCATCAAATTGCTGTTAGCTCTTAGCAATCATATACATAGATTTTTTTCCATGATGATCTGTCCCTAACCTGTTTTTTCATCTCTTCCAACAGTGTTCCTATCACCACTGTAATTGAGCCCATTCCATATGCTGGAGGTCATCCTCTTCTTCTCTTTCCTTGAATTAATCCAATGAAAGAAAACGTATATAACTCAGGGGTGAACTGTTGGGATCTTCATGCTCTCTGAGCTTTGCTGTTTTCTTTCAGACATTTCATTACCAAGCTAGATGACATCATAAGTTATGGTAACGAAATACCAGTAAGAAAATAACCAAGCTCTGATCATACCAAGAATCCATGAAATGAATAGTACATCCAGATAATCAAGGAAGAAAGGAAACAAGTTGTGGGGGAATAGCTATACTATTGAGCGTACTAGAGATGAAGACTTTGCTAGGGAGCAGAGATCATTCTAGCCATTGTAAGCAGGGTATCTGCTAGATGCCTCAAGCGAAACTTCTGAAGAGGAATATTTCACAATTAGGACCACAAAATGTATACAAATAAAAAATACAACACAGCATTTTGTTTTTTAAAGCTGTTTCCCATAAAATGATGTATAAGACTGCCAACAGCAATAAAGTGCAAAATAATATTCAAGTGTTGGACAAAACTGCTTCTGAGGTCAAGGTTGTTCGCTTTTGGCTGAACAAAAACATTTCCACTTGTTGGTAGACATCAGTTTGGACCTAGGAGAGTTCCTGAGCCGGAGGAAAGCTGTCAAGATCATCTCCTAAATTTTCACTAGAGATGTTTCAAAAGCTGAAAGGAAGAAAGAAAATTTTCTAAGTAGAGCAGGCTTGTACAAAAGACACATTTCTTCAGAAATATCTGCTTAATTGTGGATTAATAGTGGCTAGATTGCTAAAGAACTACTTAATTTGTGTCTTTTATATTTTATAAAAGAGGTCCATGGTGGCTAGTTTTGAATGCAGAGTAAAGGAGAATGTGTGACCCACCTGATGTTGCTAAAATTATAACTTCCCACAACCCATGCATCCCAATTAGTCATGTCTACTGAGACTTCTGGGACAATAGTTCAACAATATATGAAGCTCCACAGGTTTATTAGCCCTAATGTTTCATGCACGGAGATGAGATTTCATGAAGAAAGAAAACCATTTTCTTCAAATCCTACAAGTTAAAACAATTTGTATGTTGCATTGACATAGCTAGTAAAGATTTACTGCATGCAAAATAATCTGTGACAATTTTCCAGTGAATTTGAAGGTGATTAGATAAGATATTTCAAACTTATTTCGGCCCTGTCAAAGGCCAGGGGTGAACCCTTTGATGGCTGAAAATGGAAAGCCATCTTAGGCTAGGACACAGATGAAAACTATCACAAAACCCTTAAAGGACTGCAGTTAAAAAAAACCCTGGAAAATCCCAAGTGTTCTATGATTGCCAGAGAACATGAGAAAAAGCAAGTGCTTTTATGATTTGCAAGAAACTATGCAGAAGGACAGAGGGGGAGAATGAATAAAGCCATGCCTGCTGTTTCTGTCCTTCTGCCAAGTTCCTTCTCTCCTCTCCCTGTTAAGTAGAGGAAGCTGGAAAAAGAAATGTGGCCTTGCTTTGCTTTTTCAAAAACTTTGGTAAGGGTGGAAACAGCTAGGAGAAGCCCCTGCTGTTTCTGTTCTTATCTAAATGACTGTGTTTGAGCAGTTTTCGCATCAGGAGCAAGAGACATTTACCCTGTGCAAGCTGGTAAGTGACATAGTTGATGCTTGCAACTATTCTTCCCTAGTAGGCTAGTACTTTCACTAAAAGTTAGGAGGAGGACCAGCAGAAAGAATGATGTTGCCTTTCCCCTTAAGGTTTTAAAACTCAACAGGAGAAATAGGGCTTGTCAGCATAAATAAATAAATAAATGTACATATTATTATTATTGATAAACCTATTTTTGAGTCTTACTTCTTCACTTTTTCCAATGTGGCTCAGAGAAAATTAAGACTCAAAAATAGGTTTATCAATAATAACAATATGTACATTTATTTATGTACATATATATCTACAAGTTTTTACACTTCTGAATAGAGCGTTCTATTCAATATATTACCCTATCTGTATACATGAGAAAAAGGAGAACACACCATATACTACGAAGTTCAAGGAGAAGTTAGGAGGAAAAGCAAAAAGGGTTCTGGGTAAAGTATCTGTAGTCTTCTCTGATTGGTTGCTTCAATCACGTGTCCATAAGTCTTTCACTTAACCCCTTCATTGCTTAACTGGTTTAACATGTGAAGACAACATGTTTTTGTTTATGTTGTAAGCTGCCTCGAGTTCCCCTTAAATCAAATATAAATCAAATAAATAATAATAATATCCATCAGTTCATTTGTTTATATTTCATTTCTTAACTGCCCATCTCAGAGAAGGGAGATGTAATGCTCACTATCTACAATGATAATAAATATTAATATCAATAAATATTAATCCTTTCAAAAAAATTATTTTCTTGAATATGATGTATGCTCAGGCTTCCTATGAATAAGTCATGTAAATTTGACAAAATTAATTTTAAGCCACCCAGAATGCTGCTGTAAGACTGTGATTCAAAAGCATGGTAAAGATTAGCCAAAGATAACCTTTTCAAACTTTTTCCATTCAAATTCTCAGCAACCATTAGGTAGATTGTGGAATTGTGGGACTCCATGCACACATCTAGAGAGTCCTCAATTTCAGAAAGGCTGGTCCAACGAAATTCGAGATTCCCAAATAAATGTATGTGCATTTTCAATGTAGTTTTTTTTTTTAAATTGCAACTGTGTGAAAAAGAGTAATGCATTTCCATCCCTTCTTATTAAGACAGAGTAGAAAAACATATATTTGATGTGGGTGGAAGGAAATTGTCAGTAGCTGGGCAGTTAAATCTTCATTTAGTATGCTGCTGCCAAGAAACACTGAATTGCCAAATTCACTGAAGAGGAAGACCTCACTGAATAATCCAAACCACTGCATTGGTCACTTGTTTTCCTACGTGAGGAGCTAGAAATTGGATTCTAGAAGCTGGATTCCTTGTGGTCTTTTGAACAGTGAAGGCACATTTATACCAGATTCCAAAATCTAGACACATTATATTCTGTACATTAAAATAGAGTAAGTGATGTTTAGCTTTAAGCATATGGTTTTCAGATTCTTTAAAAAAATATCAAAGTCTGGTTAAAGCAAACTTGTGGAAAGATGTAAGCATAAAACGTTATTACTATACCAGTGCTCTGTCACAGAAATTCTTGGTATCTATTTTTTTATGTTATCTAATCAATTAGATAGCTTCTCTAGTTCCAGCATAAAAATGGATAAATGGTTAAAGATAAAAGTAATTGCTTAACCCTTGATTATGTTACTACATTATAAATTATTTATTTATAACTCCTGGAAGATAAGGCTGATTTGCAATATAAAATAGCACAACAAAATTATTTAATATGACATAAAATAAAACTAAGATTCTAATGATGTATAGGAGTATGGAGATAAACTTGAAGAAGGAATGAAACATCACCTTAGCTTCGGGAAGGGAGAGGGTGTGCATCTATTGGGAAGAAGAAATAACCTTGAGGAACAGGAGGAAGAGCCACAACTAAG
>JANHGC010008700.1:225810-237131 GCA_027560395.1 Boaedon fuliginosus
TAAATAAATAAATAAATAAATAAATAAATAAATAAATAAATAAATAAATAAATAAATAAATAAATAAATAAATCCATTTTCAATTAGTTTCAATTGTTTTTCTATAACCTCTTTTAAAAGACATCTATCTATAATGGCAGTCACTTTTAAGATTAACTTCTGGATCCATTTCTCACAAATATCCTCCAATATATCCAATGTTCAAATATTTGGCTTCATATCATGTTAGTAAATCAAATATAAAATTTGTTAACCTTTAATTATAGGTTAATTTGTTTATTCTGGCTCTCTTTAGTATCCCTCTTTGAAATTCCCATCCTATATGTTTTCTATTAAAATTTCAGAGCAACACCATTTTCCTATGTGTAGAATTCATATGATTAATTTCAAAATCTTATTCCAAATCTATCTGAACCTTTAGTCTTTTTATATCTTTCCAAAATCAATGTTCTAATCACATTTTTTCTGCCAACACCGTGTTTTATGTACTTAAGCATACTTTTAAAATTTCAGGAAGGAAGGAAGGATATTCACCCAGTGCATATTATACAACTTGTTGATCAATGTTCTTAAAAAGTGAAAAGCTGTTAATAAGCAATTTCCAAAAGTTATTAAGAAATGAGGCTCAGCAGAACTTTGTGTCCATAAAGCTATGTTGCAGCTGTGATCTTGGTGGAAATGTTTTAACTCCCAGTTGCTCAGTTCACGAGCTGATTATAGAAAACCTCAATTTCTACAGTTTTCTCACAAGGACCAGCTCCCCCCACTTTATTTTATATCAGTGGTTCTTAACCTACGGGTCGTGATCCCTTTGGGGGTCAAATGACCCTTTCACAGGGGTCGCCTAAGACCATCGGAAAACACATATTTCTGATATTCTTAGGAACTTCAATTAGCACGCCGCTCCAGCTTCAGCTGGGACTGCCGCTGCTCAGATTGGAGGGGAGGCTACAAAGAGCACCCATCCACCCCCGGACTGGCAAACTCATTTTTTCCCCTCCGACGGTCCTGATTGGTGGGAGGTGTTCTAAATGCTGCCTCCCCAATCGGCTTGCTTGTGTCTTCCCTTCTTTCCCCCCACCCTCCACCTTCCCGGCTCCATGCCTCTTCAGCTGCCTGTCCCAGCTTGGCTCCCCGGTGAGTTGGGGGCTCTTTCTCATGCCCCGATGAGGTGCATGCACTTCACCCTTCAACCCATTGAGTGAGCGGCTGTGCTTTTCCTCCCTCTTTTGCACCCACAGTTCCAGGCAGCCGCTGGACCCAGGGAGAGCAAGCACATGTGTCTTCTTGTCCCTTTCACTCCTCTTCCCCTCGCGCTTGGAGCGCTCAAGTCCCGTGAGTGGCCGCCACAGATTGCGCCTTCATCTTGCGCCTATGTTTCTCGTTCCCTCCCCCTGTGACCTCACTGCGTATTATTATATCCGTCCTGTCCATTTCCATAGCAATGAGAGGGCTCGAACAGTGGCCTACTTGATGTCCCTTCATGAGGCCTTTGGGCTCCTAAGTGGCCTCAGTTACCTCTTTACCCCCACGCCTTGGTCCCTGTGTGGGCAGGTTTCTACCTGTACTAGAGTACCCTCTTGAACCGTTTTGAGCCCCCTAAAAATTTGGGGCATTTTTTTTCGAGGTTGGTGACCTGTTACCCCAAACATTACAATCCTAGATTTTCACATGACTTATTTTTTTCATTTTCAATTTTGTTTTTATATTTCCTACCCCTGAAACTGGAACTTGTCTACCAAGAGGGGTGAGATTGTCAGGGATCAGAGGTCAAGGTTTTTCTTTGGAGACAGTATGGTTCATAACTGGATATTTTGCAACACTTTTCTTCCAGAGAAGTGCCGGGCATTTCAGCCACAGACATGTTCTAAGTCTGTGCAGATATTTTCATTGCAGTGTGCTTCCAAACCTTGGCAACTGAACTCTTTTTTCCTTGATATATTTTATAAAGAAAGGAGGAAATTACTTTGCACTGAGGGATACCATTTTTTATTGAATGACTGCTTTTACAGTTTTGTACATTGATGATAATGAGGGTATAAAATTGTATTAATAAACAGTAAAAAAAGTTTTGGCTTCATTTCAAGTGATGAGTTATTTAATGATAGATTCCAGATTCCAGAACAAAAATAGAATTTTTGTTGTCATCTAGAAAAACATCAATTGATGGCAATAGTTGAACTGTTTTTTCTATCAGGTAGTAGACATATGGGAAGAGGGCAATTTACAAACATGCAGCAAACTGCAACAGTGTCAAAAATCATGATGGGTTGTCACACACATTACTACTATAACTTTCTACAGTCCACCCTTTTTGCCAAAATATGTGGGTGGAACACACACGTTATTGGCAAAAGATTAAAAATTGATCAGATCAGGGAGACTTGATGCTTTTAATTTTTCTGATTTTACTGTTGTTATATTAATACTGTTATCCATGCTACACCATGCTTAAAGAAAAAAAATCATTTATTTGTAATTAGAAATAAATATTTCACTATAATTATATATTGTTTTTCTGATTAATCACTATGCTTTAATTATATTTAATTTGTAACAATGAAAATACACCCTGCATATCAGATACTTACATTATGATTCATAACAGTAGCAAAATTACAGTTACGATGTAGCAATGAAAATAATTTTATGGTTGGGGATCATCACAACATGAGGAACTGTATTAAAGGGTCGTGGCATTAGGAAGGTTGAGAACCACTGGTCTAGGTAGTGTCAGTTGATAGATAATTGTGCTGAAACATGTAACAAAAAGCGAAAAACATTTTATCTGTATGATATTTTATCACGATTCTACAGTTTTGAAGTTAAATAGAGTTCAATAGAGTTCAAACATAATCATGTCTCTTTTTTGCACTTGCAGGAACAGTATGAATTCTGCTACAAAGTGGTACAAGATTTCATTGATATATTTTCTGATTATGCTAATTTCAAATGAAAATGCCTGCCATTTTTTGTTAATTTAATCATCTGTACAAAGATTTGTAAATCATGTTAATTTATTTCCATTTTTTAAAAAAAATTCTAAATGTACATATGATTATGTATGTTTTGCTTTGAATGTCTCTTCAGATGTATGTATGACTCAAATAAGCTTCAACCCTGATCCAAAGGAGTATGCACAGACTCTTTCCATACAATAAAATAAACTTCTAGTCAGCTGTTTGGTGGCAAAAGGAAAGAGCTGATTTATGGGATTTGTATAGTTTTGAAAAGACTTAATATATTCACCCCAGCTGGTTGATAAAGGAGGAAAACTGTGTACACAAAATATAGTTGCATGTTGGACTACTCATTCAGCTGAAAAAATATGTGCAAAAAACTGTGTCTGCATGTGTAACAACCCTATTTAGGCCATTGCTTTGTGTTTTTGTTGGTTTTAATTTTAAATAACCGAGGCCCATGTACAATATAGTGCAGTATATACTGTTGTGAATACAGACACAATTCAGCCTATGTTAGGCATATTTAAGACTCACTGATTTCAGTGGGTTTAATAAGCATGTGCTTAAATATTTCCCATTGAAATTAATGGGACTTTTGAGTCCAGCTAAACGTTTGAAAGCACTGATTCTGAAATTAAACTGATGTAAATCTGATCAGTGGGTTGGATCACTCTGACCCCATGTAAGAGCAAAATATATTAATAGAACTCCAAATCTCCTTAATTTTGGCTGAATCTTTCCCATATTTTGCCTAAATGCATGAAAAATTGTGATTCATTATCTCTAATCTTGTTTGAAATTATATATTTTTAATTTATTGTATATAGTCCCTAATATTTATATAAAAAATGAAAAAGAGTACATTTTTAGAGCTAAAAAATCATCTTGCTATCATTGAGCAATATTTTATTTAAAGCAAGCATCATTTAATGATTACACCACAAAGATATTATACCAACCAGACTGAAAGGAATATGGGCTTTCTATGATAGACGGATTAAAACAAAATCTTGAGTCTTCATTTCAATAAGATTTACATCTGTTTCTTGTTTTCTTAAGTTGATGCTATTGTGGTCATTAACATAGTTGATCCTCATACAACATTACTAATATTAATGTGGAGAATTCACTGAGGTAGATAATATACAAAGTGTGCTAGATTATGAGAATATTCTAAATATTTATTTTTATTTTATCAATACTAATTAGAACCATTTGCCTTTTTGGTACTGTTTTGATCTTTATAGTTAAGCACAACTAGAATAGAGAAGAACACGAATCTTCCATAAGCAACAACATATCATTTTAACTTTTTAAAAAATGTATATTTTTAAAAATAGGGCTCTAGGAAATTCTGTTGTAATGCAAGTTCTCAACTAATACCATAGTGTAAATATGGAGTGTCTTAAATTTAATGAAGAGTCTTAAAATATAATTTTAAGTTATCATTTTATTGAATTAAGAGAAAATATATTTAACATAAACCAGCTGATCAATATTTGATACTATTTTGTATCAAGAAATTTTGTTTTTTTGTCATAAATAGCTATAAAGCCAGATATTACATTTATATAAAGAAAAATGTATCTCTTTAATAAGCAGTCCAAATTAATTAATAACTTGGTAAGTTCTACTGAAGGTAATAAAACTTAATAAATAACTATCATTTTTAAGCCTAGTTGAATGTCAAATATTCAATATTCAATTCACAGTAAAGCCCTTAATTATTTGAGTTCTTTTGGTAACCAAGGCACATAAATAAAATAAAGATTCTCTGTACTGTATCCCCAAATATACACTTGCTCCTTATCTCCAGAGTGCAAATATAGTTCCAAACTGAGCAAAGGTCTTATTTCTGTTGTAATGTGGCCTGCATGAATCTAGAACTTAGAAGCACCATGTAGATACCAGGATACCTACAGGTGTTCTGGTTGGGCTATCCACGTGCAAACACTCATGTACTAAAAAGCACAAAACCCAATCATCTTGATAGTACTTGTATAAAAGTTGCATCCTATAGTTCCATCTTACTGTCTGCTGCAAGATTTCAAAGTTCTTACAACAGATGAAACATTTTTTTGATACCAGCAAAAACAAACAATAAACACAAAATAACACAAGCCTGGATTCAATTATGATTAACTCCACCGTTTTCAGGAAATAGCAGAGGCTGCTACAAAAAGGAAGAGGATAAATTATTTTTATGCTCTTTACCTTATAGTTTTTCACCTCCATTCCCCATACATTTTTTTAATTTATTCTGGAACAATGTAGGGAATAGTATAAGAATAAAGATGGAGATACTCTTAGAAATGTCCACCCATTCCTTCTGCTGTGGAGCAACCCATAAAAACTTTGCCCTGCAGAAATATCATACCTAAAGTCTGGACAAAACTAGGATGACAGTGAAGTAACAAATTAGACAGAACATTTTATTTACCCATATTTTAAAAGGTATATATCTAAAAGCACAAACATAATGTATATAAATTTATATACAAATGTCTATATAATATGCAATATATCTGGCTTGCCTAGTTGTTTTATGAATTATAAATGCCTTATTAAAATTATGTAGACTGCAAAGTGGTCTTTCTACTTTAGCTCTTGTTCTTTTTAATTCTATATACTTTTAAATTATTTCTGAAAGAAAAAATGAATACTTAGTAACACAGAAGATAAACAAAATTTCCATATCAAACCAATTACTTTTAATTGCTAAACTGTTTATGTTAGCAACTTAGATATTGTTTTTAAGGACAACTGCTTGGATCTGGGGAAAAATCCTATGTACATACAGTTGTATGCACATAAGGAATAATTTTATGAAGTGACTGATATTAACAATTATAACCTCAAAAATGTTGTATTGTTAAGAAATATTGAGTAAACTTTCTATACTAGTATCTGATAGAATTTTAAAAACCTTTAGAAAAATAAATTTTCTAATTTGATATAGATGAAAATTCATTGAATCCAAAAGATGAACAATTTTCTAAGCTGCTTTGGAAAATGCTTCTAGCAAATCTTGGAAATATCAAACATTTTCTACATGAGTTAAATAGAAATTAACCCTGGCATTTTTTTTGTCCCAGCTATTCTTCTGTAAAACAGTCATCTTATATAGATTGTGGGTGGGATGTAGACCTGAGATTAACATCAAAAATTATTTTAAGTATCTTGAAACCTTGAATGAAATACATGTCTTTCTGCCATCTTGATTCCTCAATTCCTTCTTATGGATCTATCCAAATACAGTAGAAACTTCGCAACTGTATATAAAACAGTCACCAGTTTAATCTACTTCAGAAGTGTCAAACTCAATTTGCCGCATCAGGGTTGTGTTTAACCTTGGGAGGCTAGGGTGGGAATGGACAGCTCAATGTCACCTGTGTTGGGGGCGCCTGAGCTGTCCCGAGCACTCTGCCGGTAAAAATGGGCTCCCGAGCTCCATTTTCAGCTGTGACGGCCTCCTGCAACCCCCTGCCAGCGAAAACTCAGATCTCCAAGCTCTATTTTCACTGGCAGGAGGCAGTGGGAGCAGAAAACGGAACTCGGGAGCCTCTTTCACTGGCAGAAACACTGCGGGCCAGTCCTTCACTGTTTCCAGGGCAGCCCCACAGGCCAGATCTAAGTACCCCATGGGCCGGATCCAGTCCCCGGGCCTTGCGTTTGACACCTCTCATCTACTTCATATCCCTAGAGAAATCCAGGCTACCACAACTGGCTCGTGTTTATTCATCCATGCCCATAACAATCGGGTGTTTGGTGCTCTCTGAGATTGATTTCTTGCAGATGTTTAATTATCCAAACTAGGTAACATCATCCGTGCTAGTAAGGGAGCCTTACTAGGACTCTTACTAGCACAGATGATACCTAATTTAAGTAATGAAACATCTGCAAGAAAACAACCATGCTCAGAGAGCACCAAACACCCCTCATTCCAACCCTGAGCTACAAATATTCTTCTTTATTGGTACCATATCAGTGAGTCCTTGCTGCTTACTATATAAACTGGTACCACCCAAATGTATAGTACTTTATCTCCTACTCAAACATTAATGATTGTATCATTGTTGGGAAAATTATGGGATTCTCAACACATTTGGCAGAAACCACATTTGGAAAGTTCTGTAACATAACTGCACCTATGTGAATCACCTAAGGGATAGCATTACACATTGTATTTAAATTACCCATCAAAAACTGAGAAAAATCCTGCATGTTGTAGACATATGCCTCATTGTTTAAAAAACAGAACTATTAAATTATATAGGGATGGGGAAATTTCTTTGGAATGCTGACAACAGAAACAAAATCTGTCAAGAATACACATAAGGTCCATGAATGAAAATGACTGATTTCAACGGAGGACACTGTCTGTAGCTCAGGGTTGAACTGTGGAGTCCTTGTGCTGTGTGAACTTAGTTCTATGCTTGATGACATTTCATTCTCTGACTAGGAAAATAACGTCTTCAGCGCTAGAAAGGAGTGGAGTTTCTCTGTTATATACAGTACAATCGGTGCTGGTGGGGTTTTTTTTCTCTTGTTCTGTTTACTGTCAGAAATTGTGTAGGGTCTCCTCTTTGGGCGGGAGATTGGACTAGATGACTTACAACATAGGTGTCAAACTTGTAATGTCATGTTGTCATCATGTGACGTATCGTGACTTTTCCCCCCTTTGCTAAACCGGAGTTGGGCATGGCAACCGTGTGACGCGGGCCACGAGTTTGACACCCCTGACCTACAAGGTCCCTTCCAACTCTGTCAATCTGTTAATGTGAATTGGTAGTTCCTTGATTAGGGTATTTTTTATTCTTTGTTTGTTTGGTTTTAATCCTGGTGTTTATTCCTACTGATTGCTACTGAAGAGGTGGTCTGGTCTTTTTGTTTCTTTTTTATTGTCTCTCTTGAATGGTATGAAAACTACTGTATATAAATAGAGAGCAAACCTCACTTATTCTAGGACTGAAGATGTTATCTAATCAGGTAACAAAATGTCTGCAAGCAAACAACCAAGGTTAGAGAAATTCAGAAAACAAAATACTTGGAGTTGGTGCAATATAATTAGTAACTCAAAATATAAATCCAAATAGTCTCTAGCTGATTTTAAATAATTATATTGGATTCTATGAGAAAAAAAAAGAATACTCAACATAATCTCTTCCTTGGATATTGTTCAGTGTATTTTGTTCTGTGTAATTTCATTTGATGCCAATATAGTTCTATGTATAAAAAATTTAATTCTGAATCTAACAGTACAGGTAGTCCTAGATTTACAACCACACTGAGCCCAAAATTTCTGTTGTTAATGAGACATTTGTTAAGTGAGTTTTGCCTCATATTACGGCCTTTCTTGCCAAAGTTGTTAAATGAATCATTACAGTTGTTAGTAGTAAGATTGTTAAATGAATCTGACTTCCCCATTGATTTTGCTTGTCGGAAGGTTGCAAAAGATGATCACATGACCCCAGGACACTGCAACCGTCATAAATATGAACTAGTTGCCAAGTGTCCAGATTTTGATCACATGACCATGGGGATTTTTTCAGTGCCATTGTAACTTTGAACTGTAGCTAAAATTGTTGTAAGTTAAGGACTACCTGTAATAGAAAGGTTATTAGGTTGAAGAATTGAAGTATTAGAGAATTTAATTTGGGGTTCAGAATTTTTTAATTAGATCAGGATACTATCCTTCATATAGTATGCAATATTTTTCATGCTTTGTTTTACACCAGGGGTGTCAAATTCACGCAGTCACAGCAGCGTCATGTGTTGTATTGGAACTTTTTCCCCTTCGCTAAACTGGGCGTGGGCGTGGCCAGCACGTGACGCATCTGGCCTGTAGGCCAGGAGTTTGACAGCCCTGTTTTACACTGAATGAAACATCATTAATAAATGCCAAATAAAGATTAGAAATTATATATTCTGATCTGCATAACAGTCACCATGTGATTGATTTTGTCTTATGCAGTAATAGACACTGATTACCAAAGTTTTAAGTTCCTGTTTAACTTGGTACATGTGAACAACTAGAAACATTAAAGCCATTTATTTCAAACTATGTTTCTAGAAAAATCCTATATTCATCAACAATAAATCAGAAGTTCATTAAGGAGGAAGTTATTAGCTAACCAATTAGCTAACCAAAAGGAAAGATTATAAATTGCTTTTTATATTTTCTTTCAATGCAAAACACAAGAATTAAGATATATTCTGTATATGCCTTGAATGAGGGATGGGCAGTCTTGACTAATAGCTACTATTTAGAAAACTGAATAGCTCTCATAACATACACATCTGTATGTAAACATGTTGGCATGATGCCAAAGGGTCCCAGTTTTGAGCTACTGCTTGGCTGCTTACAGATGTGCTTCAGATAAATGTTGCCATGGGATTTGTACCAGTCAATTACTAAATTAATTGAAGATTAATTTAGCCTGGGTACTGTTGTGAGACTTGGGTAGGCTAAATCTGTATCTGCCCTGCCTGTCTTCTTCCATTGTCCTATATAACATGGATTGTGCCTGGTAAGAGGTAGTTATGAGAGACAGCCCAGCTCAGAATCCATTTTAGCCAGTCAATTAATCTTTGATGCAGAAAAAGTAAGCAAGCACATGTTTTCTGTTTAAGAAAGAAACTCTGTTCAGGTATTATTCCAAATCATACTAGAAATTATTTATGAAGAAGAAAATGAATCAGTCTGGTGCATTGGCTAAAGCACTTGGCTAGAGACTGTGAATTCTAGGCCCATCTTAGGCAGAAAGCCAGCTGCATGACTTTGGGCCAGTGATTTTCAGACCTAGGAAGAGCACAGTAGTAAACCACTTCCAAAAGATGTTGCCAGGAAAACTACAGGGAATCAAGAATGAATGGAAGGAACCCTCCCAAACTCCAAAAAAGAAGAAAAAGGTTCCATTGAATACTTTTGTCTTAAGGATAGCTTTGGCGGTTTGGCCTCTATTCCTAGCAGTCTATAGAGAGATTTTAACTTCTCTTCATAACTTTATCCTGAACTTGCAAAGGTTGTTGATTAATTTTTGAGTATCTCCATTATGCACTAGGTCTTATTTGTAGTAATGCCGGGAAAGGATTGGTATAGCTTTATGCAGGTATTTTTCTAAGTATAAGTAAGATAAAAAAATCGGTGAGGACCCTGGAAGTGTAAGAAAGTGCTATGGTATGCCTACTTACAGTGATATTGTAAGTGTATTTACCATCCTATCCAAAACTACATTTACATCTTGTGAGTTGGGTTACTTGTTTATAGTACTCTAAGCACATAAAATAGGCATGCTTTCAAATCACTGCATAATGTAATTGCATTTGGAAGCAGCTAAATGCTTGAGGATGTTGAGAATCATACATGCCCATCAGTTATATCATCATATCTCTTCTGAACTGCATTGAAATACTTGGATGGGGATTTTCTATTTCTTGTGCTTGATGAGAATATTTCACAATAATTACGTGTGTCTATGGTTCTTTTATATTTATGTGCAAGCCTACTGCCATCTGTGACACATAGCCCAGAAAATTCAGAGGACAGCCTTGGTTCAGTGGTATATATGCTTTATATAAGCTCATATCTACAGTAACCATTAGAAATTAATGTGGAAAAGGATTCTTGTTAATGGTTTCAAATACACTTAATACTTGAATTACAAAGGCTCTAAAGAAGAATGCCTATCGTATTGATAATTTTGAAAAGAACGTTTATGAATCTTGTTTTAAAAAGAGTTTGAAACTTTTTGTTCCAGTAGCTTGAAATGTTTACTTTAGGCATTGTAATTTGTAATGTATGGCTACTGAACCGTTTTATGTACATGCTAAGCCCTATTTAATTTATGTCAAGGATGTTGTATGTATGTAATATAGTGATATTTTCTTTTATTACATTTATAATTTGATCTTGCTGTACAGTATTTATAATTCCAGTGAACGTTGCTGAATTATTTGTATATGCAGACTGCAAATCTAATCATTGCAATGCAAGAACAAGGCTTCATTTTATTTTCAGTCTGTATTTCTTTCCTTAAATCTCTTAATTTAATTCCTCTCCTGTTTGCTCATTTAAATGAAATATTGCAATTTTACAAAGAATGTAAAACCCCTTATTTAAATTACGTTGCCAAGCTGTTAAAATTCTGGTTATTTTACACAGACCTCTATTCTGACAAAAGAAAGTGTGTTAAATGAAGCATTTTAGGTCTAATATTTAATTTAAAATGGTAGTTTAATAATTCATTCAGAACACACATACATACTTACTCCAAATCTGAATTTATTTTATTTATTTATTTATTAATTCGATTTATATCCCGCCTCTCTTCCCCCAATGGGGAACTCGAGGCGGCG
>JANHGC010008702.1:0-10644 GCA_027560395.1 Boaedon fuliginosus
GACAGGAAGGTGGCTTGCTTATAGATTGAAAAAAGAAAGAGAAAAAAGACAGATACATCAATTAATTGATGAAAGAGGAAACTTAATATATCAAAACGAGGGAAAGAAAAAAATAGTGCAGGAATTTTTCCAAAAACTATATAAAAAAGAAGAAATCCCGGAGGAAAAAGTCAGCCGCACGCGCGGGCGTTTCCCTCTTTCGGACTTCTGTTCAGTCGGGATGAGGCGTGTCTGGGGCGGTTCGGCCTCCGGCTCGCCTCGTGGCTCCAGCGACACGCGGCCGCGGCGCCTCCCTTTACCCCCAGACCCTAGAGCAGCGCCGGGCCCTTCGGTGAGTTTGGCGCCTCTCTGGACCTCCTGCGGCTGCGTTTATAGTTCCCGGTTGGGAAGCCGGGCGGGTCTGCCCGGCCCAAAGTCGGCCTCCCTTCCCTCCCTGCCTCGCGGGGAGCACCGGGCCCGGGCCTTGTCGAAACCGGCGGGCCCTGCGAGGCATCCAACGGCCGGGGGGGGGGGGACGAGGAGGAAGGCGGCCTCTCGAATCCCGGCCTCCATTGATGGGCCTCCCTCCTCAGGGCGGCGAAGGTGCCGTTGCTAACACGCCTCCCTCCTGCCTCCCCCCACCCAACGACGACCCTGCGAGGTGGGCCCGGGTGAGGAGAAAGCGACTGGGCCGAAGCTCCCCAACGGCTTTCGGGCCCAAGGCGGCTCTAGCACCCGCAGCCGCCTGGTTCTTCTGGGCCAAGACCTGGAGGAGCCCGGCCTCTCGCTTTCCGCTCTTTGATGTAAAATAGACCTTAACAATTTTGGGTCAGTCTAAAAGCTTATAGTGTTTGTTTTTTTCTGACAAAACTATTCCTGTGTCCGGTTTTTGTAATTGTGCAAAAAAAAATTTATTATAATTTAATCTATTTATATTCATTGAAAGGAATTTAATCTATTTATATTCATTGAAAGGATCCAATTGCTTTTCTCCATCTTGCTTAATTTAAAGTTTTGGTTTCCTAGTGATTCTTCTCTGTCTTCGTTCTCTGTTAGTCCATCTTATTCATGGTTAATGTTTTCTTTTTGTCTTCTTCATACTAAGATTCCAGAATATACCTGAAGAGAAGGAGGAAGATTTAATGGAATTGATGACACACCTGCTGGTGGACCACTTTGCAAATTAAGAAAGTGGTAATGGAGAGGAAACTCGAGCTATGCAAGAAGACACACAGTGAGGAGAACAATAAGGGATGAAATACTGAAGAGAGTGAGGGAAGAACCACTACAATATAGAAAAAAGGAAATCACGGTGTTGGATTCCCTTGGAAGATAAGAGATGTAAGAAAACATCAATTTTTTAACAACAAAGCTGAAAAAAAATGCTGATTCAAGAAAGTATTTTCCTTGCCTGGTGCCAAGGTTCAAGATGTCCTCCTAGATCTCTAAACAGACTTTCAAGATAAATTGCCACTTTTACTTTCTGGTTTATTTCTTTAAAAGGCATAACTGAGGCAGTGGAGATGAGAATGGGAAAGCAGAAATACTTTTGAGTTTCATAGTGGCATTAGGGGTGCAGAGGCCCCTCCTGCGTGGACTATCTTGGCCCCACAAATGGAACCCTTATGTAAATTGGAGGAGAGGGAGGGATTTTAAAGGTTTGGCACCTGCTTTTCCTTTTTCTGTACAAATAAGATTCTTTTTTTAACAGGTATGTTTCCAACTGGGTAGCGCCAGATCAAAATGGGACAAGGAGAAAAGGTGAGAGTTGCAAATTGCAAGATCAAGCAGTTTCCTAACCTAAATACCAGCCAGTGATGAACACTCTTAATTTTCTGACACCTCGTATGAAAACTGCTTGCAGTTGGTGATTTTAGGCATGATCTGAGGCTTGGCATTCATATAATAGGGTATTGAATTGTCTGAATTGAGATAGGGAAAAAAATATTTAGAACGGTTCTAAAACGGGGGCCTCCCAGTTGGGCAGGTCTTCAGTTTATACAGTGTCTAAATTGTCTGGCCTGACTGCTGGAATATTTGTAGAGTTTTGTCATTGCTTGTTTAGGAGATCAATGGCACTCATGTTTTTATTTTCGTTTTTAGAAGCAGATGGAAATAGAAGACGACAGGCACTGCAGCGCAGGTAATAAAGTCACTTTTAAGACAGATTGAAAATAGCATTGCTTTCAATAGAATACACTACTAAGATGTTGGGAAAGCTTAAATGCATTCTTTTTCCTAAGGCTGTATTTGCTATTTAGTGAGCCAGTGTTGAATATCAGGACAGCGTTAAACCTCAGTGTTGGGCAGGGGGATTATGAAGAGTATAATGGTTAAACTATTCAATTAATCCAGTGTATCATTTTTGCAGGTGGGCTTGATGTCCTTCCGCTGAACTACCTTTTTCAACAAACGGAGCCAAGGATCGTTTCTATTTAGAGGTTTGAGTGGCAGGGAGTAAAATGCCCCTCGGCTGAACTACAGTGGAAGTTGGCAAAAGCTGCTTTGTGTTGAAGTTCTGAATCATGGAAATGGTGACAAAGGAGAAGTGCGAACTCGCTAATAACTTTTCTCAACAAATGGAGCCAAGGATTGTTTCTGTTTAGAGGTTTAAGTGGTGGCAGGCTGGGGCTGCCAAAGGCCTCCCCCACCCAGGAGGCAACCCACAGTTTAATGACCCATGTATTCATTTAACATTTCATTGGGGAGAGCAGAGATGCTGAATAATTTTGGCCAACTTCAAAAAACTATTTTGGCCAACTTCAAAACACTTAAAAAGACCTACCTCCCAGCTGTGTATCATCAGCCCTGCCTGAGCTGCTCGAGGTGTTAGCGGTTGAGTTCCCCAGGCTTATGGTTCTGGGGGACTTTGCCTTCCATCAGTAAGACATCCGAGCTCAGGGCCGCCATGACTGCCATGGCAAATAATTCGGGACCCAGCTCATAGTGGGGGACACACACTTGATCTGGGTTTTGTCTCTGGACAGTGGCAGAATGATCTGGGTTTAGGGGATATAGCCATCCAACCCCTGTCATGGTCAGATCATTTCCTTCTCAGGCTAGATTTCTAATCCGTCATTCCCCACCGCAGGGAGGTGGAACCGATTCGATGGTTCCGTCCCAGGCGCCTGATGGACCTGTAGAGGTTTCAGGCGGAGCTTGGGACTGGCACACAGCTCGGCGGAGGCTCTAGTGGAAGCCTGGGACAGGGCAGCCGCTGGGGCTTGGACCGAGTTGTGCCTTTGCGGCCTCTGACCTGGTGCAGATCCCGTGTAGCTCCGTGGTTTACTGAGGGGCTCCGGGAAATGAAGCACCAGAAAAAATGCCTAGAGAGCAGTTGGAGAGCCAGCCCAGCCAATCCGAATCTGACCAAACACAGTTAAGAGTCTATATTCGCTCTTACCGTGTGGCCATAAGAGCGGCAAAGTGTGTGCACTTTTCCGCTCTTATTGAATCCGTGGATAATCGCCCAGCCGCCCTGTTTAGAGTGACCCACTCCCTTAATCTGGGAGCAGGAGGGAGGATCCCTTGCAGGCTGAGGATTTTGCAGGATAAAATCACTTGGATCCAATTTAACACCACCTGCTTATTGGATCCATGTCCCTCCTGGTTGGTCTTGGCCACCTGGGAGGTTACTGAAGGCTGGCTCCAAGCAGCTGTGAACACATCTCTTAAGAGGGGCTCTTTCCCACCGCCTTGAAGGAGGCGGTGGTGGGGCCCCTCCTCAAGAAACATGGTTTGGATCCAGTTTTTTTCAAGAACTATCCAGTCTCCAACCTTCGCTTTATAGCGAAGGCTTTTGATACCTTCGACCATGGTATCTTCCTGCGACGGCTGGAGGGGTTAGGAGTGGGAGGCCCTGTTTTGCAGAGGTCGACCCCGAGGTCTCTTCCTTGTGGATTGCCTCGGGGGTCGGCTCTTCCGCCTCCTGTTCAACATTTATATGAAGCCACTGGGTGAGACCAGGAGTTTGGAGTGCGGTATCAATATAAGTTCTTTAGTGCCAATTGTTTTACGTTTTATTTGTTAACATTTTCTAGTGAAATATCTATTGTACATCATTTATTAAGTACAATCTGTTGTGGCATATAAAGAATAAACAAAACTTAACCCTTTGGAGTGTTGTTTGAGCTTTCTAATACTCAGACTCAAGGCCTGAGGGCCAACTTAGATCTGTCCCTGAGGTCTGCCCGAGGAACCAAAGGACCGGCCCAGTGAAACCGGAACTGTCTGGCCCTCCCTAGCTCCGATTTTGCTGACAGGGTTGTAGAGAGGCCGTCCCAGCCAAAAACGGAGCTCAGGAGCCTGTTCTCACTGGCAGAGCGCTTGTGCCACCATAGGTGCCCCTGACACAAGTGACATTGAGCTGGCCATGCCCCCAAACGACCCTGATGTGGCCCTCAAATTGAGTTTGACACCCCTGCTCTAGCCAGTTAGAAAAGGATTTTCCATCTTTAGAGTGGCTAGCAGTGTGTTTTTTTCCCGTCCCAACAGTGCACGTTATGGTTCTCCCTCCACCCCTTCCCTGTTCAGCCTGATGTCGGTTTTTTGGACAGCTCTTTCAGCCGAACTAAGTGTAAAGTTAACTTAACTTCCTAGCAGAAAGGGCCTTTGGGATCTTCAATCGGGCAGAATGAAAAACTCATTTCTTTCACTTGAACGGGTGGAGCAGCACCGGCAAAGAAAGAAACACGGACCTTTTTAGGAAGGAGGCCTGCTTTTAGACCTTGAGAAGCAAGCATCGTTAAAAAATCGTTTATTATGAGAAACCCCAAAAAGCTATAAACAAGAGCCGACCGTTACCTTGGTACATAAATAACACTTTTCAAGAGATGCTCAGGAACGGTGGACCAGCCTCTCTAGCTACATGGCCACAAAGCCAGGTAGGAAACCAGCTGCGTCCCTGCCAAGGCAGCCCATGCGCTTGCCGGATAGGGGTTGCCAAAGCCAAGCCACCAATGCAGGGCCTTCGAAGTTAAGGCAAGACTGGCCCAACTCCTGCAGTTCTGCATTGCGCCGTTTCCTCCCGGCTTGTGGATGTACAAGCCACTAAGAACGGCAGACACACGACATGCAAGCTGCCTTTGATAGGTTTCTTCCTTGGAGAATGGTGACAATAATCCAGTTTAGGGCTTGTGTAAAGGACTCGTAACTTAAAACACATCGGCTTGGGCACAAGGAAAACGACATTTAACAAGGAAAGCCCAATGGCAACTTGGCACACATATCACAAAGCACCTAACCCACATTGCCCAATACCCTGAAATAAACAGCCTGATCAGATAACGCTTGTCCTCTTCGCTAAGGTTTGGCTGCTGACTTGCTTGATTGTACAATTGAGCCGGAAGCTTCCCTGAAAGAGCTCTACACCAGTAGGTCCTCCCCAGGTGTGTACTTCCATGGCTGTGCTTGTGGAGTTGACAGTCCTACGCATCTGGAGGGCCCCTGTTTGGAGAAGGCTGGTGCAAACATGGAGCCCCTGGCTAGCAAGTCACAGGGCCAAGTAAAAAAGCTGAAGCAAAGAGGATTACATGGAGGAGCAGAGCCTGTCCCACAGCTGGACAGGATCCCCTCAGTTGGGGTGGGGAGAGAAAGTGGGCATCACAATCCCAAGGGGTTCTACACACTTCCTGCCTTCTGCTGGTTTAGCAATAGCACTAAGACTTATATATCACTTTACAGCCTTCTCTAAGCGGTTTACAGAGTCAGCATGTTGCCCCCTCCCTCAACAACAACCTGGCTCCTCATTTTACTGACTTTGGAAGGAGGGAAGGCTGAGTCCACCTTGAGCCAGTCAGGATAGAACCCCTGGCGGTGGGCAGAGTCTGCCTGCAATCCTGCATTCTAACCACTGAACCACCACGGTGAGAGAGGAGATAGATAGCAACAGCACTTAAGACTTATATATCACTCCAGAGTGCTTTATAGTACTCTACACCGTTTACAGAGTCAGCCTCTCGCCCCCAGTAATCTGGCTCCTCATCTTAACTGGCTTTGGAAGGAGAGCCGGTCAGGATCGAACTGGTGGTGGGCAGAGTCAGCCTGCAATGCTGCACTCTAACTACTGTGCCACCACAGCTCCTACCTGCTACGTCTCTGCCCCATCAAGCCGACCTAAGAATTGAGCCTGCTGGACTACTTTGCCAGCCTTGATCTGGAGAGACGTTTTCCCCACTTGCCATCGGGGCTCTGGGTCCCTCTGCCCCTTCTCGGGGTGGGTGGAAATGTCCAAGCAGAGGGCCATCTTGATGAAAAGAGCCACTATCCCCCCCACCCCCAAATGGGGATAGAATTCCTGGAAGGAGATCAACCATCCTTGGGATCAACCACTGGGGATGCATTAGGTGCTAGTAACTACTTATAAAGCCCTTCATGGCTTAAGGGCGGGGTACCTTCGAGATCGCCTACTGCTACCGTATGCCTCCCAGCGCCCAGTGAGATCGCACAGGGAGGGCCTGCTCCGGGTACCGTCAGCGAAGCAATGTCAACTGGCGGGACCGCGGGCGAGGGCCTTCTCAGTGGCGGCTCCGTCCCTATGGAATCTGCTCCCCACGGAAATTAGAACCATCCCCAGCTTGGTTGTATTTCGCAAGGCCGTGAAGACCTGGCTTTGCCGACAAGCATGGACTTGATCACCTGTCCTTCCCCCCCCTCTAGTGTCTGATTGAGTGAGTGAATGAGTTTTTGATTTTATTATATAGCTATTGTTTTATTGTATTGTGTGGCCGCCTCGAGTTCCCCTTTTGGGTGAAGAGAGATGGGATATAAATCAAATAAATCAATCAATAAATAAATATGGCATCAAGATAGTGTCAATCCTTAGCAACTACAAAGATTTTCTTTGGGATGATCAGTACCTAACCTAGTCTTCCAATGGCAAACCTATCACCACTGTAACTGAGTCCAACCACTTTGCTGCTGGTTATCCTTTTCTTCTCTTTCCTTCTACTTTTCCCAGCTTTTGAGCCTTCTACAGAGACCTGGGCTTTCACATTTGGATAATTTGAATATGTTTATATTGTTTATGTTTACTGGATTTATACCCCTCCTCTCTTCCCCAGTCAAGGGGAATGCGAGGTGGCTTACAACGTGGTTAAAATACAATAAATACAATTAAAAATACAATAAAATGCAATAAAACAACATAAACATCATATACAATAAAAACAATCTCTAACTTAAGACTATTAAAATACAATCATACAGCCAATCATATCACCATTCTTACAGGGGAGTTATTCAATTCCACGCCCACTGGCAAAGCCAGGTCTTCAAGGCTCATTGGAAGGCCAACAGACTCGGCATGCTTCGAATCTCGACAGGGAGCTGGTTCCAGAGGGCCAGTGCTGCCACAGAGAAGGCCTTTGACCATGTACCCACCAGCCAGCATTGCTTAGCTGATGGGACCCATAGGAGGCCAACTCTGTGGGATCTAACTGGGCGCTGGGAGGCCCAGTTAGGCCATCTCGAAGGTAGCCCTCTCCTAAGCCATGAAGGGCTTTAAAACTTGTTACTAACACCTTAAATTGCACCCGGAAGACTATTGGGAGCCAGTGCAGCTCGCGGAGGAGAGGTGTTATATGTGTGCACTGAAGCACACTCTTAATTTATTTATTTATTATTTTATTTATTTGATTTATATCCCGCCTCTCTTCAGCCTAATCACTCATGTGGCCACATTCTGGACCAATTGGAGCTTCCAAGTGCTCTTCAAGGGTAGCCCTGTAGAGCGTATTGCAGTAATCTAATCGAGAGGTGACAAGGGCATGAGTGACTGTAAGGAGTGCCTCCTGGTCCAGGAAGGGATGCAACTGGTGCAACAGGAGAACCTGTGCATAGGTTCCCCTGGCCACAGCTGCCAAATGATGGTCTAGTTGTAGTTGCGGGTCCAGGAGAACTCCCAAGTTGCACACCCGTTCTGAGGGGGATAGTTTCCACCACCCCCAGCATTAACAATGGACAATCAACTGAACCACGTGGAGGCAACATCCAAAGCCACTCAGTCTTGTCAGGATTGAGTCTGAGCCAATTAGTCCCCATCCAGATCCTCACAGCCTCCAGGTACAAGGACATCACCTCGACAGCATCACTAGTTTGGCCCAGGGCAGAAATGTATAGTTGGGTATCATCAGCATACTGATGATACCCTACCCCATGTCGTCAGATGATTTTACCTAGTGGTTTCATGTAGATATTAAATAGGAGGGGTGAGAGAACCAAACTCTGAGGCACCCCACAACCCAGGTGCCTTGGGTCCAATCTCTGCCCTCCTACCAGGCCAGATCCTGAAGATGAAACTCAAATACTTTGGCCACCTAATGAGAATGAAGGACTCACTGGAGAAGAGCCTAATGCTAGGAGCGATGGAGGACAAAAGGAGAAGGGGATGACAGAGAATGAGGTGGCTGGATGGAGTCACTGAGGCAGTCAGTGGGAGCTTAAATGGACTCCGGGGGATGGTAGAGGATAGGAAGGCCTGAAGGAACATTATCCATGGGGTCACGCCCCATGATATCTGCCGCGCAGCTGCTCTGTCAGAGTGCTTGCAGAACCGCACCAAGATTTCTTAGTCGATCGCGCGCAGCGCGCTTTTGACAGCTGTTTGGAAAGCACGCCCACGAAGTGGGTAACCAGCGAACCGGTAGGAACCCACCCCTGGTCATGATGGGTTGGACATGACTTCGCAACTAACAACAACAGCAATAAATTATCCAAGACCCAATAAAATTCATGGGCAACTTTGGACCTCAACAAGTCAACATTCTATTAATAGAACCCAAAGCAACCCCAGAGTGGTTGGGCATGAAATTTTCAAGCTGTCTTCATTTTATATTTTTGGAATGATAGGTATTGCATTGGATGCCTTAGGTTTAAAGACATTGCAAGAGTTGAAAGACTAGTTTTGACTCTTAGCTCCTTCCCAAACCATCTAAATAATCCCCCCACAAAAAAAATCTCACATTATTTCAGCTATACTCACTTCAGTGACATCGTCATTATGGGTCCTATGGCTGCCTAGCAGGACACAGTAAAAATGCTGTACCCAAAGCTAAATTGATTTCCTACCACTGTGCTATATAGGCTTTTCTTTCCAAAGCTGCAAATCAACTCCAATATTCATATTAATAAAAATTGCTTTCTAAAAAAAAACAGGAATGCCTATTTTTTCATAGATCCTGTTAAAAATACAGCCCCTGCTTTTCTAATTAAAATGAAGTATTAAAAATGGTTTCCTGTGAACTTCATTGCCTGTTAAAAGTTAGATTCCTGGGCTGAAAATTTGATCTCCTAGTGAGAACAGCCTCTAAAAACTTAAAGGCATTTGTTTTATAACCCCAAGTGTTAAACACAAATGGCTGAAATTTCTGGTCATTCACAGGGAATAAAGCATGATTAACTTACGTTAAAACCAATCCTTGGTTTTGTATGAGATGTAAAGGGGTAAAGGAAAATATATTCAAGTGAGATGAAAGGAGCAAGTGGCCAAAGAAAGTGGAACAGGGCGAATGAGGATATTTAAAATCTATTCTATTCCTAACAAAACGGCCTTTTATCTAAGCCAGAGCTATAACTATGCTCCAGGAAATTTCAGAGCTCATGTACAAATCAGAAATGAAAAGGTACAAGAGACGCTTTAAGTGGGAGGATGGCTTAAACCCTCTCTTGTCTGTCAGTTTTTTTCCCTCTCTTCCCACTGCAGCTGTTGAAAATCCTCTGAAATTTATGAAACGGGGACTTCAAAAATAGCATGGAATTTTTATTTTAGATTGAATCCACTAGCATCCTAAAGATGTAAAGGTCCCCTGTTAAAAATTGTCACATCAAAATAATGTTAAATACCCTTGAATATTTTGGTTCAGCGGGAATCTTCACATTAACAAGAAGCAAAATTCGGGAGCAATACTATTTTAATCCTTTAGCAAAACATTTACTTGCCAAATATGTCCTATTCCCACTCTTTCCTACAACTCCAGAGCCTAATGACACTTCTATCCTGCTGCTCAGAAATATTGAAGCCACTCAGTTATGATAACTGCACACTGAAGGCAATTTCTTCACAATCTATTTTTGTTGCTCATATGCAAATAGAGGTTTCTTCCTGCTTCATAAACTGTTTTCATGAGACAAATGAAAAGCAGACTGTGAACTGCATGATAATTGAATTTGAGGGTGGGAAGTTTACAATAGATAATTCCTTCTGAAGGTGTGTGACTAGATGGTCTTCAAGAGTCAAGCCACTCAAGGTGTCATTAAAAAAAAACAAAGAAGGATGTGTATTCAGAAACATGGCATTACCATCTTTATTAAGATAAAATGTTGTTCCCTATTAAATTATTTTATTTCTTTACATCCTGCCTTTACTATTTTTACAAATAACTCAAGGGGTCGAACGTATCCAACATGCCTTCCTCCTCCTATTTTTGCCCTCAACAACAACCTTGTGAGGTGAGTTGGGCTGAGATAAAGTGACTGTCCCAAAGTCATCAAGTTGGCTTTCATGGGTAAGTCAGGACTAGAATTCTCAGTCTCCTGCTTTCTAGCCTATTGCCTTAACCACTAGACCTGCGATGGGGAACCTATGGCACATGTGCCGGAAGTGGCACGCAGAGCCTTCCTTCCGGGCACGCGCACCGCTGTTTGAAGTGGGCCTGCCCACCCACCCCA
>JANHGC010008710.1:65181-84069 GCA_027560395.1 Boaedon fuliginosus
GATGGGTATAAACACAAAAACAGCAGACTTCCACCCTCTCAGGCTTGCCAGCATCCCATTTAAAGAAAAAAAATGAAAATATTGATTGCTATTGGATTGGAATGCTCACTCTTGAGTTTCTCAGAAAGCCTTTCACTTTTTCCCTTCCAATCATTTCTTATACAGTCTTGGCTATAGGGTACGTCTTTAAAAACAAAGATTAAAAAGTGACTGTGACATGATAGCCTAAAAAAAAAAAATGCTTCCCTAGATTTTCCATCCTACTTTATGTACAGATAAAATAAAGGATGTATTCTTGGGTCTTTTAATGGGACTGTTTGGCAGGGAGGGAGAGGATTTCCCTTCACTGGATAGGTCAGTTAATGGGAAACCTCCACAAATCAATAACTATTTTGTTAACACAATTAACTAAAAGTACAAATGATGGTTGTTCCTTCTTCTGCAAATATTTACAAAGTTTGAAGAAATCTGCACAACACTTGATTAAAGGGGGAACAAACAAGATAAAAAAAAAATGAAACACAAAATAATAAGATGCACTCTCTTGGCTTGTCCTGAAGGGGCATCCTAACTAGTTAGTGGTTAGAATAAAAACTGTATACCATTTTATAATATAAGACAAAAAAAAAAAAAAACTTTCGGCGAACAACACCTGCTCTCTTGTCACCATCAGCAGGTTCTGCTTGAGAGAGTGAGAGCAGACACGTGTTCTACCCAGCACCTCCACAGTCTTCAAGCTTAAAGCCATTTTTCCATGTTTCAAAGCCCACTATATGCTCTCCATAATAAAAGAGTCCCAGCTGGATTTCGACCAGAGACCGCATTCACGTAAATTTCAAATCCTATTCTACCAGCAACAGCTGTTCCTTGCCAAACATGAAACAGTTCTTTTTTTTTTTTTAATATGCTGACTATTAGGTTACATTCCCTTAGGGTAATATGTCACTTACTATTTACATTTCCAAAATACCAGGTCATAATCCCTATTGTTATTTAGAAGTTAGAATGATAAAAGTTACCATATGCTTTGCATATCAGAGTTGGTATCACTTTTCCCATAGGGAATTCGGCCTGAAATCATCATATTCCCAAAAGGTAAAATGCATAAATTACTTAAATGCATTTTTTAAAAAATAGGACCATGAAATGTATTTACTTAAAAAAAAACACGCTACAATACTTTCTCAATCAGAGAGTCACGGAGCTGGCCAGTTAGTGATTCATCTCCACACTATACTTGTGGAAATCTCCATATATGGAGCCTTCTAGTGTTTAGATAAAGAAGTTTGTTTTTTCATTTACAATTTCCTCAGTTACCAATAGTGATAACTTTTCAAAACGGTTAGAAACTGGGCTCGGTTCTCATCTGACCTTCTTCAAACATCATTGCCAGTTTAAAGGGGAAAAAAAGACCCAGCAATAAGTCAACAGCCAGCCAACCGAACAAGGATCTGATTATGGTGTTTTTCCCTTTAAACTGGAGCATGATTTTTTTGCATCAAATGAATTAGCCTGGTTTCATTACTATGAACTTAAAAAAGGTTAATTGCTCTTAAGGACTTGTTTTCTATTCTTCTTTTTAATACTGCATGAAGTTTTTGCTCTCTATTTATTTATTTTTTTACCAGGGGGGAGAGGTTGGCAATGCCTGAGGAAGGAAAGGCATGCTTTCCACAGGCCTCATGGCTATATTTAAAGGGCCAGCTAATGTCATTGGTGTTGGGAGATTCATTGGTGAGGTGATGGTGACTGGATGTGCGATGTTCACTGGAGCAGTGACTGGAGTTGGTAAATTGACAGGTGTAGTGAGTGTTAACGGAGAAGTCATGGACAAAGGGCTGGTTATGGTAACAGGGTGGCCTAAGCTCATTGGGCTGGAGATGTTAACCGCGCTTGAAACATTGGCTGGGCTTCTCATATTCATCGCAGCAGCCACAGTGACTGGGTTGGTGATCGTCCCGGAGGCCACCGAGGAGGTTATGTTGAAGGGAGTAGAGAGCGTCACAGGCGTAGGGGCAGCAGTGGACGTTTGGCACAAGTTGGCAGCTTCTAGGAAACAAGAGAAGAGATGACACCAGAGTTGTGGCTTTACAAATGGACAGAGCAGAGAAGATTCTGAAACACCAACAGGACAGTCCTTAGAGTAAAATTTGATGCAAGCTTTTTCAATGCCAGTCAGCCTTCTCTTATCTACAAACCCCTTTCCCACTGGACACTTTAGACCTTTCCAACTCTAGCCCCTTTTGCTGACAGCTTATGCCACAACAGCAATAACATATAAATCACAATGCAAGATGCCTATCAGCAATGAAGGGCCTGTAGACAAGTTAATAAGACTGTGTCTCGTGTATTCTGGTAAACTGGCAAATTTTACTTTTTTTTTTAATAGCAATGAATATATTATGTGCTTTAATAGTTTCTTTCATTTTACAGTAACAAATATTCTCAAGCAGAATACTCAGAAATGCAATTATTAAACACTAACTCTACAACCTATAATATCTTCAGTCATGCAATTCATCTGCGTTCAAGACATCTGGCAATTTTTAGTACTAAAAAGAGGGGGGATTTGTTCATTAAAGCAGCACAGTATTAGCAGAAAGTCCTCTGAAGAGGAATATTGTAAGTAGAGAGAGTGTGTACATACCGAATGGTACGTACTCTATAGCCTTCTCAAAGTTGTACTGACATTCTGTGAAGGTTTTAAAAAGTCATTATTAGGGACCGATACACAAAGCTAGTTTTCACTATTACCTGCTTATTTCATTTTAAAATAAATTTAACCACAACTCGTGGAATCATTCAATCAGTGTAGTTATTTTAGTTACTGTAAAACCCCAGTCAATAAGATGAGTGCATCAAACCCCACCAGTCAGGTAGCTTTCGCCTTGATTAAGAATGGATTTGGCTCATACTGTAACACCAAGGGCACTCTTGCCACTATTTGAGCTAGGGACAACTGGAAAGCTATAAAAGTTATAGCTACTTTTATATATCAGCACCACCTGCTGGCTATTAATAGAATACTCGTGTTCCCATGGAGTTGGAAAAAGGAAGAACTTCTGGTATTAGGAAAACTAGCAGCAATTGGGAATCTCAGCTTAAACCAATAAACAGACATAAAAACCATTCATATCAATTTGGGGTACATCAGATCATGTTTACCAGGTGGCAACAACATGGTTCTCGTGAGCGGCCTAGGCTACTGTCTCCAGTGCATGTAAGCGAGCAGGACGTATTTACCAAGACCAAAAGAACGCAGGTGGTGCAATGCAAGGGGAGGACCCTTGTGTGCTTCTCTTTGTGATGAGCAATTGTTATGTTCAGTAGGGCAACTGCAACCTTGTACCCCAAAATACTTCAAAGGGGGAAGAGCTGAAAGTCCAGCCTTATAATACAAGCTATATAAATGTATCTGACCCTACCTTGCTTGACCGAAGTTGGCCTCAGAGTCTGTTGACTTTCTGTAATCAAAATTGGGAGGTGGAGGAAAGGGGTTGCAATTAAGCCATTCAATGATACATAATTCTAGTTTTCCCTTTCCCATAACATCATACAGGTTGTATCTGAGCATGTGCACGATTAAAAGTTCTAGCGCTAAAATTCTGGCATGGTGTCAGGTGTTTATGTCTAGCATGATTTAAAGGCTACGTTCACAGAGCCAACTGAATCAAGTTACCAAATTAACCCATTTTTCTAAATCTGCTTCGTAATGAATGAGCAGCAAGGCAAACAGCCTGGCTTCACAGCACACACATAAACACACCAAACTTTTCAAAATAAACATTAACTGAGCTTAGCAAGTGTGCATGCAACCAAAATCTGAGTTGGTTATGCATGCTACGAGCCTGATTGTATGAGAAGATCAATGCCCCATAGTTCTTTCGAGCCTGACCTGCAGGGTCTCTTCAATGGTTGTTCCAAGTCAAAAATATTTTTTGATCTCACGATGCCAGAGCAGACTCTCTGTTTTTCACCATCAATTTCTGAGGTGGTTATGCATGTATGAATGAGCCTGACTGTATGAGAAGACCAATGCAGCATTTAAATGTCCTGATCATCGTGCTCCTGAGAATACTGAGCATATATAATGGTACTCTATATAGTAACTCAAAACAGGACCCAAACGTTCATTTCACATTACTGTACGTGAGAGGGAAAAGGTGTGCTGAAGGAATTTTATCTGAAAGCAAGAGGGAAAGCAATATTAACGTATATAAGCTTCAAGATGCCTAAGATCTTCCTTCTGTGGCAGGAAGCAAAAACAAGGAAAGCAAGCAGATTTGCTGCTTGGGGTTTGAGCAGTTTGTGCTGCAGCTGGTCTCTGCCTTAGCCATTCAGCTCTACTTTTAGAGGTAAGACAATTGTTGCATTTTACTGTACAGCTATGTGGTGTAGCCATCAGGTTGCTGGACTAGGACGCCACAACTGTTAGGTCACTGAATGACTTTGTACCAGCTCTTATCTCTCGGTCTAATGGACCTCACAGGTTGGTGGTTGGAGAGTGTGCTATATATGCTGTCCTGAAATCCTTGTGAAAAGGTGCAATATCAATTCATTACTAAATTCATTACTAAAATTCATTACTAAACAAATTAATAACGCCCCTTTCTGCTTTCCAACTACCCTTTTGCTCTCTTCACGCACCCTCTCATTTTCAGAAATTGCACAAATGCTTATTCTGCAACCAGGTAAAAGAACACTTCTCATACGTGGCTGGGTTTTGATCTATCTTGAGGAACGATGACTGCTAATCACCTGCAGGATCCCAGGGTCTCTTCCACCACCAGCATTTTTCTCCTTAAAAAAGTTTTTTTGTAGCTCAGGGCTGAACTGTGGGATCCTTGGTGCTTTTCTGAGCTCGGTTAAGAGTCTAATATTGATGATACCTAGTTTGGTAATTAAACGTCTGCAAGAAAGCAACCAAGCTCAGAGAGCACCAAAAACCCCACATTCTTTTCCTTTTTAAATTGAAGGTATGCTCTACTCCTCGGGGAGCTTAGTATTCTGTAGGTCAGCTCTACTTCATGCTCCAATGCCAGCTCCCTGAAAACTGCTCTACTGTGCATGCAGAGTTCTATATAAAACAGGGGCCAAGTTGCTAAAACTCATAATATGCATCAGCAATAGAATGAAAAAAAAACACATTTAAAGAAATTAAGATTTATAGGTAATTTGAAAAATGAATGGAAACATTTATAATTCAGCAAGGTGCATCATATGTACTTAAACTGGATCTGAACTGCAAAAATCGGCCATAGAGCTCAACCGATGGCTGTGGTCCAGCTACATTCTCAGTTTAAATGTGCAACAGAAATAAGCCATAAAGTAAGAGCAGGATTATATATCCGTGGGTGCTCTAAAGATTGCCACATGGATGGGATTCATTCACTGATGCTGCATTCAGCATACCAAGGAATCTGAACTTTTTTACAAGCACTCGGGGAAGACTAAGCAAGGAATATACTCAAATATATTCATGAAAGTTTATTATGGCTTCTTCAAAACTTTAAACTTCAAGGGAAGGGGCGAGTTGTTCAGGGAAGAAAAACCAGACAGTTCATTCTGAATTCACATTTCCTCGTCATATTTAACACAAACATATTGGGCTTAATATCCTTCTATGTGGTTTAAGACTGGTAAAACAACAAGTCCATCAACTTATAAAAAAGTCAAAATCAAAACAAGGCACCAAATTCCAAGGGTGGAAAATGCTACAGATCTCTAATCTGCATAGTAGACAATGGGCATATACTACTATACTTGCTTTGAGATTCTTTGAAATGAAAAACGATATAAATTTAGGACAACATAATAAAGATAAATGCTATTTTAAGCACTGAATTAGATGCCTTTGTAAAAAAAATGGCTACAGCAACAAAAATTGTTTATTTTGTGTAAGCCATCAAAACACATACAACTCTCCCCTTCCCTTGATATGGAGAGAACAAAGACATATACATGCACACATACAATTCTATAGGAAATTCTAGTCCTTTCATATTCTAGTTGCTATTGAACATGTTATCTTACTCGTTTCCACAGTTAAAAGCGAATGGGTCATAAAAAGGCAACAAAATGCCACCAACAGAAGTCACCAAGGCAAACGGGAACCCTAGCAAATTTTATTTGTAAAAACAAATAACAGTTAAAGCAACTTTATAAAACTGAAAGATAGATGCAACTGTAATTGAGACTGGCATCAAGGTCAAGAATCATGGAGGTTGGGTGTCTTCCAGCCAAATTAAAGTATTTTAGAAAAACTGAAAAGTATCCACCTTATGAAGAATTATAAATTGTCAGTGCTCAGGCTTCCTCCAAGCTGAAGAGAATTTCCTCTATGGAAGTCTGGAAACCAGTGTAATAAAGTGGCCCTATCTGTATTAGACTGAAGCACTAATGAGCAACTGAAAATGACCACTAGGATTTTTAGTATCTGTTACGCACAAAACTGATTAAGTAACAAGAAAAGCCAGATCCTCTCAGAAATCATGCCCTCAACTTGAAAATAGGACGAGATCATAAACAATAATGGGCAACCCAGTAAGCCACAACATCTCCTAGCCTGGCTTTCATAAAGTAACTGCTTGACATAATCGGGAAGTAAAAATCTATGACAAGCAAGCTGATCGCCACAATCACCAGAGATTATCAAGTAGCTCTTACCCCCTGCATATTTACAAAGCATGAATTTACTCCATGTTTCCTGCCCACTCTTCCAGTCATTTATGCATATGAACAAACAGTCTGCTGTCATCAATTTTTACCTTTCTTTCTTGCTTTAACTGCTTCTTCCCATAGTCTCAAAGTCTCAACTTGTTTTCCAGGCCAGTTTGTGACATGTTGTTGCTGCGGTTGCTGCTGCTGCTGCTGCTTCTGGTTGTTGCTCTCTTCATTCATACAAGCTGTTCCAGCCACATTATTTTTTTAAGAAAGATGCAAAAATACATACGGGTGCAAATTAGAATTTTCTCAATTAGAAAGAAACTTGAAGTTAAAAACCACATTTTACAGACTACAAACACAGTATTATTTTTTTTCCCCATAATAAACAACAAAACAAGTGATTTTGTTAGTTCAGCACAAGAACAGTAACTCTTGGGTGCTTGTTTGCCATCAGAAGGAAATTGTTAAGATATAATCCCTACTGAACTTTCAACCAAATCTATGGAGTTTAGAGTCTGCCATAACTGGAAAACATGATAATTAAATGGAGCTACAGAAATGTAATAAAACCAAGAATCTTTCTTACTCAACTCAAGCTATAAAGAGCAGGTATTTTAAATATTCTAGGATTGACCTTTGTGTCTTATCTAAATTGTACAATTTTTAAGGCAGAGTGGTTTTACCCTCTGCTGAGACACATCTTAAGTTTCAGCCACACAAGACCAACTGCATTTTAAGCACATTTAAGAAGGAAAAATGATTCCCTATCATGAAATCTACTGCTGGTGTTCCTTGACAGATGTAGCTTAACCCTTTCAACCCATGAGGAGTTTTAATATGACTTCTATTAGAAGGGAGACATAGGCAGTCCTTGTCTTACGACCACAATTGGGACCAGAATGTCCACTGTTAAGCAAAGTAGTTGTTAAGTGAGATATGCCCAATTTTATGATATATATATTTTTGCCATAGCTGTTAAGTGAATCACTGCAGTTGAATCATGTGGTTATTGATCAAATCCAGCCTTCCCCATTGACTTTGCTGGTCGGAAGCCAGTTGGGAAGATCACATGATCCCGAGATGGTACAACTGTAGTAAATACATGCCAATTACCAAACGTTGGAATTTAAATCATGGAACTGTAGAGATGATGCAATGGTTGGAGGACTGGTTCTATGTTTTTTTCAGTGGCATTGTAATTTTGAATTGTTACTAAATGAACAGCTGTAAGCCGAGGACTACCTGTAGCTGCTTCCCTTCATGTAAATGTATACTGGAACTACAAAATTTCTCTAATATGGATTTGGCAAAATGAAGCACATAGTCCTAAGACAGAGTGTAGATTGCGTGTGTACACAGAGGACAAAAGGATGTAGTTATTTCTTCCATAGTGATCACAGTTGTTGCTACAACAAACAAATGGAAGGTAATAGGAAGTTTCCACCATAAAGGCTAATACAATATTTAATATCATTCAACAGAAAATGGAACGCAAACAATCTTTAAGGTCAATACAAGTTATCAATCTTTCAACAGGGATTTTTTGATCAGCATATTAAAACGTTTCAAATTTAAACCATGGCTACTCACACGCAGGAAGGTGTAGATTTTCTTGCTTGAAAAACCCAAATTCTGCAATGTAAACGAAACAGCTCTGTAAAATTTATTGTACTGAGTCTGAGCAATAGATACTTCTATTTTAGATATGGGGAGCCTGAATGGAATTCCTGTCAAGCCATGAAGCTCATCAAATTGATTCAGCCTAACTTACCTTCCCTGGATTGCTGCAGGAACAAAAGATATTCGGAACAAACCAAGATCTGAAAAACTTAGGAGAGGACTGGCTGCATTGGGAAGGGCTAGTCCCCAAACCTGACACACAAACTTTGGATTACATAAATTCCCATGACTTAATATTGAAATACAGCTGCATTTTTCTTAAGCATAACTTTATATCGTTTCATCTATGTTTGGGCAACCATGGAAATAGGGCCGAGATATGAGCCAAAAAGTATCCATTTACACAGATGCTTTCATCAAACGTGATCTGCATAAGCACAAGAAGAGGATGACACAGCTGGCAGGCAAGTCTTGTAGGCAAGACTTAGGCAACAGGTGGCAGATGTCTTTTGGCATGTTCTATAACTGGAAAAAAAACTAGCACACAAGAATGAATATTACACTGGAGGTGGATTCCTGTGCCATAATTGTAGTTGCAGAACAGCTAAAAAAAGCCATGTTCCTTTAAGTACAGACTATTCTACTGCCTCATTTCTTTACTGTCTCATTCTATTGCATTCAGCAGCCAGAACTCACTATGAGCCACAAAAAAATTCTAACTTTTATAGAATTCCTGCCTATACATTATGCAAATTCCTTACACAACCTAGTTAACTATTTACAAACATAGGCTAGACGTCTGCAAATTTTGAATGTAACCCTAATCTCCTCTTAGGGGAACCCCTGGTAAATCATCCATAGATCTTCCTTTTTTTTATTTGTCGCCACAGGTGGGCTTGCTATTTTATTTGCTTATGCAGGTGGTCCTCGACTTACGACCCCAGTTGGGATGATAACTTTCGTTGCTAACTGATATGGTCATTAAGCAAGTCATTACATGATTGGACCGGAATTTACAACTATGTGGAGGTTGTTCAGCACATCATGTGGTCCTTAAGCAAATTGGGCTTTTCTGATTGAAAATTTTTTTTTGTCAGAAGTCAGATGGGAAGGTTGCAAACTGTGATTACATGTCCATAAAACACTGCAGCCATCGTAAATGTGAGCCAGTTGCCAAGCGCTCAAATGGTATTCACGTGACTGTGCAACAGTCATAACTCTGAGGGCAGGTTTTAAGTCGCTTTTTTTCTGAGGCTGTTGTAACTTCAAATCATTGTTAAATAAACGGTTGTAACTATCTGTAGTATGATCACATCTGGGCTTCTAGTTTAGGAACTGAAGGAAATGGAAGGCTTCAGAAAGGAACGGAAGAGAATTACTGGGCTGAGAAAATATCCTGTAATCTCCAAATCTTCCCCAATTGAACTTTTTACAAATGCTTAACATGACTGGGCATTTTTGCTGAAACAACTGAATATTTTACCTTCGGTAACAACGGCATCAGGATGAATACATGTTTTTCCCAAGTTACTTGTTTAGTCGCCAAAAAAACAGAGGCAGCCAAGACAGCTGAAACCAATCCTTATACAGATTCCAAACTCTTTGGAGAGACACTGCAATCAAAGTTTTAAACCTGGCAGTTTTCCGACGGCTTCTTCTAAGAGGAAAAAAAGTCTCCAAAAACCTTTCCCATCAACACAAATTCCCATCTTCCCAGATCTAATCTATAAGATACCAGTCCCGTTTTATATGACCTAAATCATCAGGGTTTGTTTGTTTTTTTCAACAATTGCACCGGAGGGCAAAACAAAATACTCTTTTTAAAAAAAAAAAAAAAAGCTACCACTTACTTTTATTTATGCCTTGTTTACAGGTATTACAATTGATGCTTTGGCTCTGCCCATGAGTCTTTAAGTGGCTGGTAATATATGCTGCACTCAGAAGTTTACCACAGATATTACATGACACTTTTCCTTCGTGGCGCACCATGTGAGTCCGCAGCCTGTCTTTGGTAGCAAAGGCAGCTGTGCAGGTCTACAGAGAAAAAAAAATAGGTCTAAAACAGAATACTCATTTACTGAACACTAACTTTAACTGTTAAGCGCATGATAAAATACCTTGAATTTCCCACAAATCTCTGCAGAGGAATGTAATGCAATTCAGTTCAAAACTCTGCATTTAATGCACCCCAATAAGTACAACAATACCAACAATAAACTAGCAAACCTAAATTTGGACTGTAGTAGTATACAGGAAAGGTATTTTCCACAGGTATAGAGGGTCAGGAAGAATCATGATTAAGTGCCTTTAGCAGAATCAAGTTTTCGATCTGGAAGTTCTGGACATTACATGACATTTACTCAATTAAAATAAATACAAAAATGCTTTAATTCTCATAATAATTTATAATAGTAGCTATTATAAATTGATGTGTCACATAAGTCCTAGAAACTCTGGGTGATTTACAAATTGTTAAAAACATTTAAAAGTGAGTAACAGTACAAGAATTAAAAAACAAAGATGACAGAAAAAACAAACCCAGATGGGAACAAGGGAGTGGGACGTCAACTCTCCTTATCTAAGGCATGAACGAAGAGACACAAGAAATACTATTTAAACTACTCTGACTACCTTCAATCCACAAATAGCCAGATAAAAATTAAACAGACCATACTAAGAGATAGCAATATATTTATAGATGTTGGGATTAAATAAACCTATGTGTAAGAGCTGAATGTTACTCAGGTACAAAGAGAAGCTTCATTCTTTCATTCCTTAAAGACAAGTTCACTAATCAGGCTGACACACTGTTTTTTTTAATATATCCTAGCAGATCAAGGTAATCTCCCATAACAATCTCCTGATAATGCCAGTGGACATGATTTTCTTTTCCATTATTCAGTTACATTTTAAAAAGCCAAAAACAGACTGTAAGTCATGAATCATCTTTTCTTTTAAATCAAATCATTTAATGGCCAAAATGAGTCATCAGGAACCAGTTTAGAAACACAATGATAAAAGCTAAACAGAAGAGGAATAGAGAAATAATTAAAAAAAAACTTTGTAAGTTATTAGGCCAGATTAAAAAACGCTAGCCTGCATAAACAAGTGCAGAGTCTGACATTAGAGGCAAAATGACAAGCTGGGCAAAGGAAAAATAACAAACCAACAGAGATAGGCAAGCTTTTGGTAACCAGAGAACTCTTTACTTTTGAAAAGAGAAGGCTCAGGTGGTAAATAAGATGGGCAGAGCCGCGCTATGGCCATAAGGCGGCCCTGGATTCATCCTGTTCCCCCAGGTTTAGGAATCTGCTTTTTAAACTCAGTATTAGGTAATTTTAGGGCTCACACTAAGTACTCCCTTTGTGCATTTTCACTTCAAAATTGCTGGAAAGACCACTAGCCCTCAGGCACTGAAGGGGAAACTTCCAAGGGAAACTTCCCCTTCCTATAGCCTACCCCTGCTATACATCTAAAAACAATTCAGTCAATAGTTACGAACGCTTCTTTAAGTCCCAGTAAGACTCCATAACTAAAACAGATTGTCATCATTAAGTCCAGAATTGTTTGGCTTGATGCAAAAGCTACTGAAACTATCTGGTAGCAGCCACAGTATGGCATCTAAAATTAAAACTTCCTCAAAAGCCTTTATATTCTTCTGAAATTTCTGCTACTGTCATTATTTATTACATATTATTTTTGAGGAGGTTGTTTTTAACTGGAGGCCATGTTTCTGATTGTTAGTTGTTCAGAGGCTTTGGGAATGGGCAGCCTATTCTAAAGGTAAAGGATATAAAAATAGAACCCTGTTCAGGTTTTCACTGGAACATGCATGGGTTTGAAAGCATTAGGAGCACAGAAGGCCTCCCCCTACACCTCCCTATATCCATCCTGCCGGCTTTCCTCATCGCAAGCTATGAAGAGAAACCCTTCATCTTCTTTTGTGTAAAGCTCTGAGGTCCTTCTCCTGGTACTTCACTGAATGAACTCTAGCAGTGGCTGCAAGGAAGGCTGCATTTCTGAATGGGGCACAGGCTGACTGTGTACCCGCACAACTCTATTTCTACATGAAGGCTTTATTTTTTTTTTACTTAGTTATTTTAGAAGTCATTACCATAGCTCATTATTCACAAATACGGTACTCCGTATACTTGTAATGCAGCAACAGCCGATTTTAGATATTCTTTATTGTTGCATTTTACTATATTTGGGTATGCTTCAGCTTTCCCCAATCTGGTGCCTTTCAAAATGCGCCGATAAAGACAATTCTCATTATTATAACCAAAATACATGCACACTGGATAGGATAAAAATAGTCCTGACATAACCACCTAGATTTTGTATTTATGAAAATAGAGAGTAATCAATTACCTGTTTATTTCTTTTTCTTGATGCATAGAATCAAGGAGGTTGCATAGAACCTTGGAGGTTTTCTAGTTCAACTCTTTGCTCAAGGCAAGAGACCTTAAATGGATGTCCAATCTTTTTTTTCAAAACCTCCAGGATGGAGCACCAATAACACTGGGAGAATGCAACCAAACTCCATCTCTGGCCTGATGTAATCTGTTCTGCAACCTTTGAAGGCTCTTTCACTCCATTTTAGAATGGAACCTGCCACATTCGTAAATATTTTCTACCATCTTTCTTGGGAGCAAAGGTTGGATTTTAACAAACTTCCTAATGAAGAGTATTTTGAAAATTGCAAAACTTGTAATTATTTTGTAAACCTTCAGTTGGCCTAGGAAACATCAGTCCAAGTTAGTTTTTTTTCTCATGACTAATTTTTGGCTGTTGTTGCTCACAACAGTGTGACTTCCTTTGGTCTCATAACTTTTTCAACCTATTCCCAATAAGCCTTCTAACTCTTTATGATTCTTACTTAATCAAGTTCATGGGGATAATGCCCAGGCGGAGGCTTTTATTAACTTCCAATCTATTTTTTTTTAAGGACAGTCTTCTGAACCAAGCTCATTTACTGTAATTTCCTTATCAGCAGAAGCATTTGACTGCTGTCTTCCTTTCGTGACTTTTATTGACTTTCCAGAGTTGCCTACGATTCTGGTATTCTGGTGTCTGTCCATATTAATTAGCCCCAACCCTCTTTACCATTTAGAGATTAGCTATGTGCTGTCCAAGGGTCATCATGGGGGCTAATTTTAATACCTGGCTCTGAAGCTTCCATTTCATCTAATGATGTCTAACTTCCTAGTTTACTAGAGTCCATTTGGGTGTCTTAATAAGCTAAGCAATACAGATCAATAAAAAAATCTTACTTGGCATTTGAAAGGTCTCTCTGTGGAATGGACATGTTTGACATGACAACTTAAGTGATCAGGTCTGTGGAAAAAGAAGAGAAGTCGACACAAGAAAGCAAATTGTTACACAAACACAGGATTAATTAAATATTCAATCCCCAACATCCTGCACAAGAGGAGTTTCTCAGATATCTATGATCTTAACTTTTCTGAGAAACTCTTCATAATGTCACAAAACTTTAGCTACACATGGGAGTTTCTTGTAGTTATTGTAAACCTCCCCTGGAAAAATCTAAATTGATAAAAAAAATATCTTAAGCGCTATTAGCCATTTAAAATGGAAGATTATCCAAGCAAAATGGAGGCTGTGTAACTCCACAATATTGCTAAATTAATGCCTTACATAGTAATGCTTACAAAAGTGCTTAAAAAATCCCTATATCTTCATTACAGGCCAAAAGCCAGCTAATTTAATTTTGAATTTTAAACAAGCAGTTATTTCCCACCATTAGCAAAGGCTGACTGGAGATTTAAATGCAAAGATACTTTTCCCCTCTTCCCCACCTCCATTCCCCCCTCCCGGTTTCTTACTGTCCTATCCCAATTCCTCCCCCTCCCGCCCATCGCGAACACGGAATGAAAATCCAATACTTGAGCTCGCCTGGGATTTTCTACATGGTACCTCGAAAAGCCTTTTCCACAAACACCACAGGTGTAAGGTTTGGTGATGCCACCCTCATGAGACCTCACGTGATAGGTCATGCGGTCCTTCCTTTTGAAGCGCTGATTGCAAATCGGGCACTCAAAAGGCTTCTCATCCGAGTGGGACAGCTTGTGTCTGTTTAGGTGATAGACATCCCGGAATGCCTTGCCGCACATCTCACAGGCGTGGTTCTTTTTGACAGGCTTGCTGGGCTTCTTCACCGTCTGGGTCCCTGGCATGGCTGTGGCACCGGCACTACTGCTTGGGTTGGTAGCGGAGGAAGACGTCGTGACTGTTGATAAGATGCCTGCAATGGTGGAAACCAGCGATGTCCGGCTGTTGTCCCCTGCAATGGTGGAGATTAGGGGCACCATCGTGGCAGGGGCTTTCTTTGGCCGTGACACCAGCTTTATCCCAGTGTGGCAGGATTCGTGGCGCCGCAAATGGTAGCTGTCCCTGAAGGCCTTGCTGCAGTATGTACATACAAAGGAGGTTTTCGGCTTCTCCTTTTTAATCCCAACAATGGCATCTTTTAGTGTTTCAGGTGGGGGTTGAGGTTTCTGTGTTATCGGCAAGGGTAAAATGGGCTTCTGGTCGGGAGGTTCAACAGCTGAGCTCAGGAGAGGCAGCAAACTGTTTTGTGCTGCTTGCTGCTGGTGATGCGATGCTTCATGTGCCTAAAACCAAACATTCATACTTTCAGAAGTGAAGGATTCAATGTGCAGTTGATCAGCAGAAAAAACACCCAATTTAGCAATCTACAAACACAGATTCAACATATAACTCTGACTTAAAAAGAAACAGAAGGCACTTAACTGCTAAAATTCTTACATTCAAATGTTTACCATACAAATTACACCTACATTCTTTTTAAAAAAGTTTCTAACTAGAAATAAAAAATGATGAAAGTAAACTTTTTCAGATACTATATTAGCACTCCATCCATCCATCCATCCATCCATCCATCCATCCATCCATCCATCCATCCATCCATCCAACCTCTAGCAACCATAATCAAACTAGTGTTGGTAGCCTTCAGACTACATGAACCAAAGTTAAAATATCCATGGTTAGGTTAAACGCAATCAAAATTATGATAGCAAAAGATCAGAAACATGACAACAAAATAATAAGAAACAAAGAATAACACAAAAACCAAGATGGCATCGGATAAGGCTTCTGAAACAACTCATTTTTTAAGTTTCCAGAAAGCCAACAAAGAGGTGGCACGCACACGGCTTCTGCACATGCGTGGCTTTTGTCGCACAGCAAGGCTCAACCAAGCAGCCTTTCGGGGCCCACTCCCCGACATTTCTGCTCTCCAGGGCAGAGGCTGCTTCTCTCCGCTGCTGCTCTTGCTGGGTGAGGGTCTTGTGAGCAGCTGTGAGCCACCGCTTTCCTCCAAGTCCCATCCAGAAAGCACTGTGGCAGAGGTAGACGATGAGTGGGAGGAGGCTCTGGGCCAAGGCCAGAGCTGAGGAATGGCCCATTCCCCGATCCAGCCGGGGCAAATGGCGAGCAGACGGCATGCATTGCTTACCTTTGGTGAGGAGGGGAGCCACGGAGATTAGCTGGGTCACGTGACAAAGGCAAGATATATAAGATGGGATGGGGCTGGGAGGAGCTAGCTGGTGGTAGTGACTGATTCTATGAGAGTATGCTTCGCGCAGGCGCAGCACTCAAAGACCGCTCTCGGTGTCAGCACTGCTGAAGTGCGCCATTTTTTAGCTCAGCTGTGGCGCGGCAATCCACTCTGCTGCGTGAATCAGCTGAGCTAAAAAAGGGGAATTTAGGGCGGGAAAGTGTGAGGATGGGGGCAGCTGGGTGGGGCCAGTCAGAGGTGGTATTTGCCAGTTCTCCAAACTACTCAAAATTTTCGGTACCGGTACACCCGAACTGGTCCGAACCAGCTGAATACCATCTCTGCAGCTGAATCTAGACATAGGCTTCTGTGGCAACAATTCCACTGGATGAATCAGGAACCATAAGTCCAGGACTCCTGAACTGCACCAACAGAGAATCCCAATGGATGAACAACCCTATCTTACCCAAATTCAGCTTCAACCTGTCCTCTCACAACAGCACCTGCCTTATAAGCATCTGACATACTGTTGAGTATCACAAGGTTACTGATGTTATCATACCTTGAACTGCTGGATGATTTCACTCAGTAGCTTCTTGTTAAAAAGCAAGGAGTAGAGAACCAATTCCTGCAGCTTCCCAAAAATTAGGGGCCACTTGGCTGATCTTTTATTCCCTTCTTTCACATACAGAAATCACCCACTAAGGAGAATGGAACCAATGCGAAACAACGACTATTTCCCTACCCCCTGTAGGTAGTGCTGTAAGACTCTATAGTTGGCTGTACCAAGTCACAGAAAGAAGTAGCAGGATCATGAAGGACACACTTCCTCCCTCCAGATCCCAACGTATCAAAAATACAAGTACTCAACTTACAACAGTTCATTTAGTGACCAAAGTTACAACAATGAAAAAAATGATGACATATGACCATTTTTCAGTTATGGCCTTTGCAGCATCCCCATGATCATGTGATCAATTTTCAGCTTCTTGGCAATTGGTTCATACTTATGACCGTTGTGTGCCCCAAGATGTGATCCCCTTTTATTTATTTATTTGATTTATATCCCGCCTCTCTTCAACCAATTGGGTAACTCAAGGCAGCAATCTTCTATCTTTTGCTATCTTCTGACAGGCCAAGTACATGAGGAAGTCGGATTCACTTATCAACTGTAGTGATTCACTTAAGTGTGGCAAGAAAGGTCATAAAATGGGGCAAACCTCACTTAACAAATATCTCATTTAACAACATAAATTTTGGGCTCAGTTGGGGTCGTAAGTTGTGGACTACCTGTAAATAAAAATAGTGCTCACCAAAATCATCAAGCAATTCTTTAAACGCCACATTTTACCAGAACCACATCTGCTGAAAACCATGTAGACATCTTCAAGCTTAGCTAATGTACTTCCAGATTTATTTCATAGTTGTTATGAATACCGCTTAACAAATGAAACTTGTTCTAATATACGCAACCTTTAATAAAGACAGCCAATAGTTTGTGCACATCTTTTTATAAAATTATCTCTCTTGGGAAGTCCAGTAGAATCCAACCTTTTCTATTTTTAGGAAAAATGTGAATATAACATTTCAGAAGCCCAGCTTCCACTGATTTAATGAAAACAAATTGCTTCATAGCCAACAGAACTATCTATGTTCTGTAGTGAATATAGATTACAGGGAAATATAAAGTGAGGGTTTTTTTAAATATATGACATTTGCTAAGCATTATGAATGTCAAGATATTCGGGTGTTCCACAACTCCTACACTCCAAACACTTAGAACTCATTGTTGACCATCAACGATGTAGTAGGCCAGAAATATAAAAGTCCAAGGGGAAAGATCCCATGACCTTATTTCTTCTCACAAAAATTGAAGAAAAAATTATGACTCATGCTAATATTTTCGTTTTAAATGAAAATTGATAAAATATTTGGAGATATTTATACCAAGATTAACACATGAAATGATACAAATCATCAATATTCAGGAGTCCATAATAAAGTAGAAACTACTTGCAACGATAGTACTTCAGATTCAGAAAATGAGACCGATTAAACAAAATCTGTATCCTGAATTTTGACTCCTGATTTTTTCCCCTCATCTTCTGAAATATCAGTGCTTTTTGTACTTGTTGGAGATACAAAGTTTAGAGTACATAGTATTCTTTGTTTTACCACAGCTGTTTTATTTTTTGTCTTCGATGTTAACTTTTTTTGACTATCTGCTTCTCCTTAGCAAGCAAAAATAAAAATGTTGCTAGAGTTCAGCAGCTGTAGTTTATTTATAATTAAATTACTTTAAAGCAAGTTCAGTCAATAACATTTATAATTATTGTATTTCAACACCGAACATATGTTTATGAACTATCAAGTTAAAGGTAGGACTACTGTACATTTTTCAATTCCCCCCAAATATATTTTCCCCGTAAAATTCAGAACTTTTTCTGCTTCATCAAAATTTCAAGAGATTTTATGTAGTTAAGTGGGCAATTCTTGATCTGAGAGCAACATGTTTTTGAGAAGGTTGAAGACGGCAGATGGGGCGATAATAAACTGGGGGAGGGGAAACCTTGCTAAATGTATAGAGGCAGAGCTAGATTTTTAATTTTTTTTCTTTAGATTTTGGAAAAATAATGTTTTTTAAAACATTATAATAAACCTATTTTGAGGATTATACTACAGTATTTATCTGATGAGGAAGCCGTACCACAATTTTTTTCAAATAAAATCTAATCTGAAGGACATGGAAAGCAGTTTGGTGGTCATACACAGACCAGGGACCTCAAAACTGAACATTCCCGTCTTTTATTATTAATTAATTAATTAATTAATTAATTAATTAATTAATTTATTTATTCCGATTTATGCCCCGCCTCATTTCCCATCTTGTGTCCCATCTTAGTCCCATTTTATGTCTTAATACAAGTATACACACCCCAGTTAAATTTTTCTATTTAGTTTGAAACAATGAGTTGTGGTACAAATCTGCACCTGGTGGGGAAAGGCATAGACATTATTAATAAGCTTATTTCATACCTATTATATATTGAACTTCTGACTGG
>JANHGC010008711.1:25012-36026 GCA_027560395.1 Boaedon fuliginosus
TCTGATAAGCAGTATATAACATCTGAGTGCTATTGCTATCCATGTTGTAAGCTGCTCAGAGTCCTTCGGGAATTGGGTGGGATAAAAATGTAATAAATAAATAAATAAATAATTCTACTGGAGTAAGATTCTATCCTGCCTTTGAGTGCTCTTGGCAGCAGTAAAAGTGTGAGTTTTGACTTTAGGTGAAAAGAAAGATCTTTGCTTGTATAGTTCTGGCCATTACTTAATCCAATAAACCTTTCTACTATAGTTTAAAACGTAAACTTACATGATTAGCTATTTAATCTGTGTAAAAAAATTATATCAACTTTTAGATTCTTAAATTAGTGATATAATAAAAGCATGTGGACGCTGTTAACTTTCTAAGAACTATTACCAAAGTTAGAATATTTATTATATTTAAAGTATATCTTGCATATTATAATTTTAACAGAGTTTGGAAATAACCTTCAAATTACATCCTTGTGAGCAGATAGCATTAGGTTGCAATAGGTAAAAGACTCTAATCTGTATAGAGCTGACTTAAGCACTAACCAGTATTATTTTATGTTTAGTTTTTAATTATATGGATTTCCCCCCCTCATGATCAACAAAGTTCCTTTCCCTTTTTATAATAAAAGTATTAGTTCAGTTCCACAAGACTTCATTTGTGCAGGTTTTATTTACAACAAATGATATTTAAATTGTTATTTTTCCCAAAAACTCTCCATAAAAAAGCAAGATTAAGGAAGCCACTACAAAAGCCAGGCTTACATGGTTGATTCCTGGATGTATTTTAGATTGCTAATAGCAATGACTCCTTCTGATACCAAAGACATTGTCTATGAAGCAGTATTGCTACCCTGATTTATTTCACCTACTATTGAAATAGAAATGGTTTTAAAATTGAGACAATCAAAAGAAAGACATATCTAGTTTTAACTGTAAAGCTTTTTATAACATACAAAATGGGATATGTGCACAGTGAAAACATATGAGAAGGGGACTTCAATCCATAATTGATTAAATCTATATTTCTCTTCGAGAATCAATCTATTTTTTAAAAAATTACAATTTTTAAGAAAAATACATGATCTTGAAAGCTAAACCACTGCATTAAAATGGCAACAATAATTTTTCATGCTCGACAGCTGTAAAATAACTGAAGTCAAAGAAAATAGAGATACATTAACTTTTCAATTGTTAAAAAGAATTTTTCAGTAGAACACTTGTTTTAGTTTGTTGTACCGAACAGACACCATAAAGGCCAACTATGTTGTAAATTTTTTGCACTGTAGTTTTCTTCATGCAATGAACGGAATATTAACACTCCCTCTTGGTCTTTCTGTACACACATATACACCCAGAGTAACAAATACTGCAGTCAGAAAGTCATTAGAGAAATTATAAATAGTTTTATGACTGTGCATGTCTTAAAAATAATTTAAAATAAATGTTTTTGATCTCAGGTAGCACAGCATTTTTCTATTGTTCATTTAAACGCAGCTGCTCCCCCCAACCCCCCATTTTTGACCAAATCAGAATAAAAATGTGGCTCTTTTTAAGTATATGATCATGGAACTTGGTCTCCATTTAGTCATTAAACAAAAAATGAACTTATTTCACTTAAATGATTTTAAAAACTAAATTATTTAACTGAATAGTTTGTATAATTACTTCCATGTATCCTGAATTTTTTTGTCTTCCATCATACAGAAGAATGCTAGGATCCCTGACCAGAAGATACTTGTCACAATCTCTATTTCTCTACATTTCATTTCACCTCCCTTCCTCGCTCTCTCCATATACTTTCCTTTATTATTATTATTATTTATTTATTTATTCGATTTGTATCCCACCTCTCTTTACCCAAAAGGGGACACAATACCCCATTCATTTAATGAAATAGACAACAGCTCATAGAATACCGTTAGCCTTCAAAATGGCTAACAGCTCAAGGCTAATGAAATAATCACGTTTCATAGACATGATCATTAATGTTCATTGTTCGAAATGTTCTGTACAGAAGGAGCTGAATCAAGACCTAATAACGTTCCAAGATACGTTTGTTCTCTAGGATCCAATATTTGTTCAGGTTTAACGGGATGAACTATATTCGCGGGTTGCGGAGTAAGAGTATATTTTTCAAGAAATTCCAGATCTGATGTTTGCTGATAGTCTGCTGGAGGGGGTGGTGAAGGAAGGATTGTGTGAGATGAAGGTGTAACCGGAGGCTGTTGCTGTACAAGATCAGACTGACTTTCACGCATTCGAACCGATATCAGCGTCACTGGCAGACATGTGTCTGATGGTACGTTCTGTAGCATTGCCTTGGCATCCACCTGGTAAGTTGTGTTCTGATCCACAAACGGTTTAGAATCACCTTGAAAAGCCTTATCGTCTGGTGTGTACTGAGCTGGTAATGACGCCATTTTCTCATCTGACAATGAGTTTTGCAGTTCCTCTGGAGACTTCCCTCCATGTACGTGATCAGTATGGTATTTTAATTTATCCTTTCGTTTAAATGTTGAATTGCAGTACTGGCAGTTGAAAGGGCGAGCATCTGAATGAATAACCATGTGTTTAGTTAATGTCTTCTTAATCCTGAAGGTCTGGTTACAAATTTGGCATTTGTATGGTTTCTCACCTGCATTAAAAAAGCCAATATTAATAGAAAAACATGCTATCTTTCATATCCTATCTATCTATTTAATCTTTGTTACATAACAAAACATTGTTTCAAGTAATTTCTATAGAATACAGAACATCTGACACATGCCTGAGGGGGGGAAAACACAAAAGTCATTTTAATATTTACTACCATTTCATTTAAAACAAAATACATAATTAAGAATACAGAAAACCTTCCATTTACACCAAACTTTGTTTCAGGTTAGAACAAAGCAAAGGGATACACAAAATTGACATACAACATTGATGATGCTCTGTGACTTGCAATACATTCAGAAGAGCTGTTTCATGCCGATTGCCAGCCTTGGATAAAAAAATGTGCTGAGCAACTTAGATTAACAGAAAACACTGTAGGGCATGAGGCGGCGAGGACGGGTGCGAAGGGAGGTCTTAATTTTGTAGGATTTCAAGAGGATTTTTTCCCCCTCAAAAGTTAAACAAACCAAAAATATTTTTTAAAATTCACACTTCAATAATCATAGTTCATTAGTTTTGTTACTGTTTTAGAAACTGACTGTTTTGTGTCCTGCATTAGGGTTATGAATGGGAAGTCAAAATAGTTTTTTGTTTTATTTTAATGATGACAGAAAAGATAGAAATCCATGCTGAATAGTACCAGGCATTCAACTTGCAGAAAGGTTGGCTAACAGAACTATTTTAAAACATTTTGACAACATTCTTAATGAAAGCATTGGATTGGGGAAAATATTTAGTTAACTGGAGAACTTTGGAGAGTCCAACAACATGGAATATAACATAAAGTATGGAAGGGAATTGGGATAGATTAAGAATCCAAGAGATTCTTTAGCAAATTGTTAAACTGTGAGAATGAAGAACAATGCTCAAAATGCTCTGGTTTAATTATTTTCACTACCCAAAATAGAGGAAACTGAAAAACAAAGAAATGCAAGCATTCTCTTCTGCTGCAAGCAAGTTTTTAAAAATACAAGGGATCCCGACTGAGTTTTTAGGCTGCTCTGATTGTTTACCTGAATGTGTCCTAAAATGCATTTCTAAACTTGATTTCCCCTTAAAAACTTTCTTGCAGACTTCACATTGATGAAATGTTGCCTTGTACCTTCGAAGAAAAGCAAGCAAATAGCATATATTAGAAAATATACTTTTTACCAAGGAATATTTTCGGGCTTACATAAACTGAATTACTATTACAGGCTTATCCTCATTTCTTCCTGTTTTTAAATTGTTTCTGTAGAAATATATGTGCATTTAATTGTTTGCTTGTGGACAATTCCAATACCTTCATTAACGCAAACAAATGTGTAACCCATCAAGAAATGCAGTTCTATCTAGTGATGGGGCTGGAATCATGATAGCCAGTTGTTAAATTTTGGGGCAAATTTGTGAGTCAATTTGAAGGCAGAGCTGAGCCACATATATTAATCAGATTTTGATGGCTAGCAGCATGGAGGCAGCAATGGAGCTGGCAGAGCTGGTCCTTAAATGTTTACTGGCATATCACTGGTTCTATCTCTTGTAAATGGGACATTTTAAAGAAAGAACAAGACCCTTAATAATGCTGTGATTCTATGTAGTGTATATAATATTGCCTAAACCACTCTGTTATGTTTTGCATTTTTCTGAAATGACATAGGGTTTCTTGCTTGAGCAGGGGGTTGGACTAGAAGACCTCCAAGGTCCCTTCCAACTCTGCTAGTCTGTTAGTCATCTGTAGGGTTGTAATGTCAACATTCATATTCTCCAGTACAAGGGTAAAGGATTGCTGCGAAATCCAGCTATTCTATGCTCTTTTGGGGACTTCATGACTCAAAGGCTACCTATTAGAACAGTTGAAGAATAAGAGTTATTATTAATTAAATATTGAAGCACATTTTCTATATCTTATTTTCCTTGGCCTTGTTGCTTTCAATTCCATGTCCCCTTGCAACTGTCTGATACACACCGATTTAGGATAAAAATGCATACATCTAAACTAAACCACACCCCCGTTGAATATCAGATTAGATAAGGCGTTTAGATCCATAATTAGTATCTTCTATGTTTGCTTCTCACTGTTTTGGATATCAAGAAACAGATGTCATGTAGTGCTGAAATCTTTTCTCCAATTATGTTTTCCCTGACTTGAATATTTTGCTTTATATGTGATATCTAAATTATATTTTCATACATTTTATAATAATTGAAAGTGAAAATTGTATCTTATCATACCATAATACGTTATATCCCAGCATTAGTATTCAAGGGATAAAAAGAATGTGTTCATATAAGACTATTTTTTAGTTCAATTAAACCCTGATTTAACCAGAACCTGACCTGGTTCTATTTGGTATATACAAATCAATCTAACATATCCTCAGATGTTGGATATGTTTCATATTAAATATATTTCAATATTATATTAAACTTACTTTTGCCACACTTTTTCTCCTAGATGAACACTTTTATAATGAACAGTGAGATGATCTCTTCGGCCAAAGCATTTTCCACATTCCTCACACTGATGGGCTTTCTCTCCTAAGATGAAACAATAATATATTCTGAATTCATTTAATAAAACTTCCAGGAAGCATCCCAAAAAATTGCCAGAGGCATCCAACTATTTCTGATTTTGGGCCAATCACTCTCTCTCAGCCTAATCCATCTACAGGGTTATTATGGAAAAAAAAATAAGAGGAGGGAAATTATGTAGGTCACTTTGAGCTATATGAAATAAAGGCAGGACAACTAAAATAAATAAATTAAGGATCAATGTCCATGGCTCATCAATATGTGATAATATATGTGTCACCAAGACTGGGGGCAGGGAGAAAAAAAGTAGGATTTTTCAAATAATATAATAATAAATAAACTGATATTAGGCTTAACATGTCTTTTAAAATTAAATTTATTATCCTGAAGATGTGGAGGGGCGGGGTGGAGTTGAGATTACTGCAATCTACCACCGATCTACCTTTTGGGACCTGAAAAAGTAACTTTAAAATGTGCAGTTTCTCCAGGAGAAAACTGTTGCATTCTGGTGTACCTCAGTGTTTTCCATGAGTAGGAGCCTTTTCATTCATGGAATGTCTGTTCTGCAAATAACAGTCTGGCCACATATGTTGGCATACATCTTCTTCATCTCTAATCAGTCATGGTGAAAACAGATATCCTTTCTTTCAGCAGTCCATTATTTTGTGAAATATAAACGAACGCTACGTTCCTGGATTCTTTGATTGAGAAAGGTAATGTCAATGCCACTCCTTACCTGAATGTATCTTTTTGTGTTTTGTAAGGTGATCATGGCGAATAAATGTTTTTCCACATTCTTCACATTCATATCTCTTATCATCATGGTGGACTCGCAGATGAAGCCAGTATTAATAGGAATACAAGATTAGCATCTGCATGCTTAATGTGCCATGATATTCAAATTTGAAAATCTAAATCAGCATAACTTACCCTAAGGTTTACATAACTTATATTAACTATAACTTAAATATGAAAACCTAAGTTAGTATAACTCAACGATGACACCATCTACTCTGAGAGTTGCTATATTATTTCTGGGCAGATACTGTATGCTGCTACTAATTTTATTAAGTTTAAATAGTTTCAAATTTTGGAAAAAAATGGGTCATAGAGTCTTGTCTTATTTCCAAGTAGATGGGTAAAAATTATATTTAAATTTTGTACCCATCTACTTGGAAATATGACAATTCAGATGAGCAAACTTTAGTAAGGATTGCTTATGACTAGTCCATTTTTTGCTAACATCTAAAAATAACTTCTATAGGGATTTCTCTTATTGTAGTAATCCATACTGAATTTTAATTCTACTCTTTAATGACAAACTGCCTATATATATTATAACAAAGTGGTGGAAGGAACCACCCCAAATAACCAAACAGCATTACATTATTGTCTGTATAAATTAATCCAGCACATATTTCCAGAATGAAAATGAACTATTAATAAAAAGAATCTCTAAAACATTCTGTGATCAAATTAGCTTTTTAAAAGAGCAAATAAAGATGAAAAAGAAAGAATTCTGTCTGAAATTAAGTGGTAGGTACAAGCAACAAAAATTCCCTTCTCCAAAGCAACTGTAACTATTTTTAAAAAAGTCCAATAATAAATGTCAATAAATGTTTTTCAACCTAGTACCTTTCAAATATTTTAGGATTATAGTTTTCATATTTCAGAATGTGTTGATTGAGAATATTTCAAATAGTGGATAGATATTTCTGTTCTATTTTTCCAGGGATTTTAACATTTTTTAAAATATACATTATTGCTTGTTTTTATGTTTCTATTTTTATGCAATTCACTTTTTTTTTATTTTTTTATTTTTAATATCAAAATTACAGTTTATTTTTTATTTCTTATAAATATTTTATTGGACAGCATTTATGTTATTGCGGAAGAAACTCATCCCTGATTTTACGTTTATCTGCGGATAATCTGCATAATTCAGCAACATACAAATTTAATAAATAACACATCCACATGTCTGTGGAGATTCTCAGTCATCCAGGTCATGGTTGTCCAGTTGCTTCTTGAAAAAGCACCTTTTGGATAATACATCCACATTTGCCTATGCCAAGTCCTTGGAAAGGACTCAATAGATAAAAGATAAAAGCTAATACCAGATATCTCAAGAATTGTGTATGTGTGTATTTTATTTTAAGAATAAGATAAGGTTGCTACATTATTTTTGTTTCGGCTCTTAGATGTCTTCAAGATGCTGAAGAAATGGTGAAAATAGCTCTGTCCTTAAGCAAAATCCTGGAAGGCAAGGTAATTCCTTTAAAGATCAGTAATATTTAAAACTGTTCAGTTTATTTTTCAGTTCATTTTTTTTTAATAGTACCGCATATGAGACTCTAATATGTATGTTTGAAAGCTCTATTACTGTGATGCACTATGGCTAATAAATAACAGTTTACAAATACAAAGGGTGTTATGATTACTATATATTTCTAAATATTTCTACCAAGAATATTAAACAAATTTCCACAGTTGTTTTGAATTAGGCATCTCTAAACACTAATGATATGTTAACTATGAAAGTTAAGTGGTGATCTGTATATGACAATTCTGTTCCAGTTTGGATAGAGAATTGTATGTATGGGTACTCCTTACTTAGTGACAGTAATTGGATTGGAATTTCAGTTTCTTATTGACACAATAATAAATCATGACATTACATTATCATATCACTTTGTGATGCCTATCTGAGCAGTTCCCATTGCTGTTGCTAAGGGAAAAATGTGATTAATTAAGCAAGGATCTCACATGACTATGATTAGTAACTTTCTGTCAACTTCCCACAAGCAAAATTAATGGGGAAGTCTCTGGAAATTGCATGTCCTGGGTGACTTGCAGGTAAGCCAGAGGGCAGGGGAACACTAGGAATGAGGTGGGAAATGTTGTGGTAAGTACTTGTGGGCTAGTTAGGGATTGGTGCCATGCCATGTGGGTGGATGAGTTGGGGAGAGAGTGCTATAGCATGATCTTGTGCTTTGTAGTAGGACAGTTGTTTTTATACCCCAGTTATTTATTTTTAAAATTGTATGGCTGTTTTTTCATATGATAACTCTTTGTCACATTATGATTACAGTGGTGAGAAGAAGAGCTGAATTTGAATGAGAAATGAATTCTGGATGAGTTGTTGGAAAACTGTTTTGTATATAATTTATATATGTTTTTATATCTGGAATATTTATTTGTTTTTAATTACAGCATCAAGTAAATGAAGACATTGTGAAATGGCTATCAAGGATGGCTCAGGGCTCTTTAGCTCCTCTCACAGCTGCACTTGGTGGCATTGCTAGTCAGGAAGTCTTAAAAGCAGTGACTGGAAAATTTTCTCCTCTGCAGCAATGGGTAACGGATTATTGCTTTTGAATTGAGTGGTTCATATTTATGACTGATTTCAAATAATATACCAAGTATAATATAATTTATTGGGTTATGGTCTTGTGTGCTGTAGGCATTAAACCATTGTTTAATAAATCATGTTTTTGTGAATGTTTGACCCAAAGCATTAATTTCAAAAGTCTAAAGTGCAGTCTTCTCAAAATGATTTTTATTTTTTAAATAAATTACTAAATAATAATATTTTTTACTTTTATTATTTTAAAAGTAAATTAAATCAGATATAATTTTGTTGTCTTATCCACTGTTGTTTTAGAGTGCCGTTTCGAATTTGATTCCACAAAATATGACGTATTTTTAATAATACTGAAAATTTTGCTTAATTTAACAATGTGTGATTCACGAATGTGTGTTTAAATAAACCATGCCTTAACAAAGTGGATGAAGCAAGTATGTAGAAAAGCATGATATGATTACTGATAATGTGCTGTAGCACAATGAAGGAGATGGTGAATAAATCCTGTTTCTACATTTTTCTTTTCTTTCCTGTTATTCCTTACTTAGAGAACTTAACTAAAGAATGGATACCTGATAATCTTTTTAATGTTATTGAATTAGAATTTTGAGCAACACCAGGCAGTCAACAATCCATAGTATAGGATGTTGGAACTTGTAACTAGGTAATATAAGGGATGCCACAGTTTCCCTATGCCTGGTATCATTTTTAATGTCACTTTTTAAGTACGGTAATCACAATGTGCTCTTGTATTCCAACTGGTAAACTGTGCTTCAAGCAAAACCATTCTAAACCAGGATTATAGTTCTGACTTGGACAGTTCAAACAATAGTTTACCAATTCCTCCAAATGGAGTGAATTATACTACATATATTGGAGATCTTATATTTATGTCATCTGATTACAGTTATGAGCTGACTGAAATGTGGACAAAGGTTATGTTTATTTTAATTATAGGATGAAGTTAAATTTAAGAAATAACACAGAGACAATATTCTTTAGAGTAGAAATTGGATAATACCCAATTATAACAAATTATGTATTTGCTGTAATGAATACATTAATCATGAATTCATCCTGAAATTTGAAAGTTATTATTTAGTACTGAATAAAACTAATATGGGGATAGGTTTACATTTAAATTTCTGAAGCAAATACCAATATAATTTATATGTGTTTTTTTTACTGAAAGTGAAATCAATAAACTTTAGTGGAATTTTCAAATAAGCATTATCTTAATTTACAGTTGCGTTGTTCACCTACAATTTGTATATAAAGAATGTGTCTTCTTAAATAATCACAGAAGTTCAACTATGGAAAGATCAAAGGAGCATTAAACTTCTTCTGTGGTGAGAGATCAAAGTCTTACCAAAGTGTGGAGTCCCTGGTCCTCTCTGAGCTTGGTTATTTGCTTGCAAATATTTTGTTATACAACTATGTTACTGCTAATGAATAAGGAGTTTTCTCCCTGTTTATGCAGTAACTTTCTCTGCCAGTGTTTTTCTCCTTGATAATTCCTTGATTAGGATATGGTTTTCTGCTTTAGAGTTTATCTGTGTTAATCCCTGCTTATTTGATTTTTTGCTATTTGAGGGGATCTGTTCTGGTCTTATCAAGGTGCTGCAGATATAAATAGGTGTATATAAATGCAAACATACAAAAAATACTGCATGTTCGTTTTTTTTACTGTCCAGAGCTTAAGTTGCTTTGGGGGCTAAATTTCATACAAGTGTTAGTACTTTTCATAAATGTCTTAACTAAACAATTTCAGATATGATATATCATGAAATCCAATTTGTTTCTTCTGCTTCTTCTTGCAAGGGTATGTTAATATAGACCAGAGCTTTAGGGTATAGAAACCAAAATAATGGAAAGTAAAATAATGCTTACAGCAAATGATTTTTAGTTTCCTATATTGAAATAATCTAATTATACATTATCTGCTGACTCACTAAACAGAGAGATTTATACTCCACAGTATATTGAACTTCAACTTATAAAAACATTTTATGTGTGGAAGAAGATTACAAGTATGATAAGCTTTCCTCATTTATACCATAATCATCTAAAAAACATCACCTTGTCGCCTGCCTTGTTGTAATTATATTTTAAAGATTTTACATTGCCATACAACAATATTTTAGGGGGGTTACAGATGTTTCAAAAGAGCCATTTCATAATATCTGACTTCATCTATAAATACACCTTTCTTTTAAATGTATGCAACATTTTCCACGGTCCTTTATAAGTAGTCTTTGACTCAAAGCTGGTTGTTTAATGACTGTTTGAAGTTACCATGGCTCAGAAAGAGTGTGTTCTGTTTCCCCCCCACAAAGGACATGAGTCAGAATTAGTTTTTAAATGCAACCGATCTTCGTTTTATTTGACAAACAGCAAAATTAAAATGCAGTTTGTTTCAGAGCTAATTAAGTCCGGGAAGAGTGCCAAGAATCAGATAATAGTCCAGGGCCATTACCAGTAAATGCAAAC
>JANHGC010008714.1:0-19086 GCA_027560395.1 Boaedon fuliginosus
ATGAAGGTGAGTTGCTTTAAACTCTTTGCGGGGAAACAGAACACCAGGGTTCTCAAACTCAAGGCCTGCAGGCTGGATTCAGCTCAAGAGGTGCTTAAATCTGGCCTGCAAGGCTAGCCTGGAAATAGCAAAGGACCGGCCCCTGGTGCCTCCTGCAGCCAAAGTGTGGACTCCATGTGGTCCCCCATGCCCTGTTTTCAGCCTGGATGGCTTCCTGCAGCACTCTGCCAGCCAAAATGGGCCACGGGGGCTGCATGTGCCCACCGTGCCCTGTTTTGGCCGGCAGAGTGCTGCAGGAGGGCTGCTGTCCCATCTCCCCACTCCCCCTGGCCAGCCCACAGAGGAGAACTACAATGCTAATCTGGCCCTTGAAGAAATCCAGCTTGACACCCCTGCGCTAGACTTACAGGAGGCTACCTTTTAATGGTGCAGCAAAATATTAAACTGCTTTGTATTGGCTCAGATTACTGGTTTATTTGATTTAGGCCTGTATATTCTTAGGAACAATCCTACAGATGGAAAGGATTAGTTAATTCTTCCCCTTGTATTTATTTAAGATTCATCAGTCCTTTTTAGCTGCTTTTCCTCAATATTAAATCTTTCCTCCCTCTGGATAGTCATAGCTATCCAGCTCTTTTCTCCACAGAGTAAATTCTGGTGTGTCTTTTGGCATTTTGAATAGAAAAGGTCAGAGGTCAATCAGAGTTTTACTAGTTGGCTGGTCTTTAAATTTGAATTACAAGCAAACAAATAATCAGCCTGCTCCCCAGCCAGTTTTTAAATTTTATTTAAGATTATAGCCATAATGGAAAGACCCACTGATGCAGCATCTTATATAGGTAGTCCTTGACTTCTAGCCCTTTGTTTAGTGACTGTTCCAAGTTACAATGGCACTGAAAAAAGTAATTTATGAAAATTTTTCACAGTTACGACCTTTGCAGCACCCCCACAATCAGGTGATCAAAATTCAGATGCTTGGCAACTGTTTCATACGTATGACTATTGCAGCATCCTGGGGTCATGTGATCACTTTTTGCAACTTTCTGATAAGCAAAGTCAATGGGGAAGCTACATTGAATTAACAACCAGGTTACTAATTTATCAACTGCAGTGATTCACTTAACAACTGTGGCAAGAAATGTTGTAAAATGGGGCAAAACTCACTTAACAAATACTTCACTTAACAACAGACAGGGCACTAGGGGGGTGGAGGGTGCGTGTGGCCCCCCCATGCTCCGTTTTCAGCCTGGACGGCTTCCTGCAGCACTCTGCTAATAATAATATAGTTTGACCTCACAGTCAAACAGTTCTAACCATGTTATCTTAAATCCACCACTGAATCTTCCTGTGAAAACATCTGTATTGTTATTAAGATGTATTTATTTTCAAAATGTTTTAAAATAATTTTCATGCATTCATTTCTCTGTTATTCCCTCCCTCCTTCCTTCCATCTATCACACTTACATGTTGTCCCATTAAAATAATTTTCATACATTCAATTCTCTGTGTTATCCCCTCCCCTCCCTCCTTTCATCTATCACACTTATATCTTGTCCCTTTTGTTGAGGCTGGGAAATTTGCAACAACCATTTTTATAAACATGACGAAAAATGTTTTAATTTTGTCAAAATCTACATCCATCTCTGGAACAATCAAAATTAAGGAGCAGAGAGGTTAAAAAAAGGTTGGCAAGGAAAGTCAGTATTTCCAGAGCTCCTGAATGTGAAAAATGTTGTTTTTCTTCAGATCTTTGAAATCTTTGGCCCAGTGCCTCAGTCTCCAGGATGTATAACTAAAATAAATAGATATTTTTCACTTGTTTATCCCTGCCTCCATTTCCATTCACTTTCTGATGTCTCCTTTATATTGAATTCTAAAATGCAAGCAACCTAAAACAGAGAACTAATACTTTTACGCTTGTAAAAATATGGAAATTGTTGCCATAATGAATATTGTTTTCTGCTGAATAGCTTTGAAAAATAGTATTTTGTTACAACCAAAATGTACTGTTTTCCTGCTATCGTTAAGCCAGCATATTCTTAGAAAGATCACTCTTTCTTTAAATAATGTTTTGAATTTTGGGATATCCTTTCATGTATGGCTAGATCTCTTTTTCCAACTGCATTTGGCCGATCTCCCATGTTCTTCTTAGTATTGTTGCCAATATTGTGGCACCCTCTCCTGATTTGGTGACCTCTGGGTGGATGGAATTACAGTTCCCATAATTCCTAGCCAGCATAGTTAAAAATTAAACACCTGTTGGAAAAGCCTGTACTTGGGAAACGTTACTTTGAATATACCATTCACAAATATTTATTTTTTAAAATTTCATATGGTGTAACAGAATACAGCGTTAACTATTGTTTTTATTTTTGGTACTCATGCTACTGCTTCTTGCTGGCAGATCCTTGGGAGGTCCAGCAGCCAGAATGTGTAGACCAGGGATCACCAAGCCCCGGTCCGTGGTCCGGCACCAGTCTGCAGCATGCCAGCAACTAGGCCATGCAAATAAACAAAGCCCCATCCACAGGATGCAGGTAGCATGTGAAACCACTCCTCCTCTGAGCCGTGGAAAAACCTGTCTCCATGGAACCGGTCCCTGGTGCCCAAAAGGTTGGGGGCCATTAGTGTAGACTATTTAGCTGTGACAAATTCACATTGCCCGGGGTGCACCACGAGGAGGCTAGTCTACATTGCAACCCTGGTGGCGCAATGGTTAAAGTGTAGTATTCACAAATACTTTGGAAACACTCCCCAGACTCCCTGTTGTCTCTTATAAGTGATGAATCTCAGTTGCTACTTTGACTATTGAAGATTTATAAGGTAGCCAGTCTTGATTTTGGCTGATATGTAACAGAAAATCTAAATTTTAGCTTGTGATTTTACATCAGGTGATAGCTTCTAACATGATACTTTCTACCTACAAAGCTGAGGACTATTACAAATCTGGCTACCTTATAAACATTTCTTTTCTGTAGAGACACTGAGACCACAATATTTATATACAGGTAGTCCTCAATTTATGACCATAATTGAGCCCCAAATTTCGATTGCTAAGTGAGATATTTGTTAAGTGAGTTTTAACCAATTTTATGACCTTACTTGCCACAATTGTTAAGTGAATCACTGCAGTGGTTAAATGAATCTGCTTCTCCATTGACTTTGCTAAAGAAGATCAGAGAAGTTGATCACATGACCCTGGGACACTGCAACCATCATAAATATGAGTCAGTTGCCAAGCTTCTGAATTTTGATCATGTGACTATGGGGATGCTGCAACGGTTGAAAATATGAAAAATGGTTTTAAGTCACTCTTTTCAGTGCTGTTGTAACTTTGAATGGTTGCTAAATGAACTGTTGTAACTCGAGGACTACCCGTATCAGTTGTAGAGTGAGTGATGCATAGGTAAACTACTTGAAAATGCTTTATTGGCTGGGAATTTGGTGATACGAAAGATATGGTTCCCCACTGCTATAAAATGCTATATTGTGCAAATTAATTATCTATCTGAGAGAAGGTAGTTTTGCCTTCCCCTCAGTAAGGTTACCTTCATTGGTTTAATTAATTAATTAAGTCATCCATTAGTGTTACCCACAGAGTGCATTTTCTACGGCATGAAAAAAGCACCTTCTTGGGAAGGAGGGAAGCAGAGATGAGAAGCACTCAGTAGGGATAGTTAAGTGCTAGCTCCATCGGCTAGAAAAAGGACTGTGGGCCACAAGAACATCAACATGGCAAATTGGAGATGGTGCTGAGCTGGTGAGGAAAAAAGAAAGAAAAGGAAAAAGAAGATGGAAAACGAAAGGCACAAAGTTCATTCAGAGTAAGCATCTCTTAAGTTCAAAAGACAGTCTAAAGAGAAAAAGGATAGAGTGGTGAGCTGTAGAAGGGGAAATTGCTTTTGGTACTGTAGGTGTCCGTAGGTGAGACAAAAGCAGAAAAGCTTTCAGCAGCCAGAAATCCAACAGATGGAAAGTCTTCAAAACCTGGGAGAGAAGATTTGCTTGGGAGGGGGAGAACTCTAGTCATGTTACTTTCCTATTTGTTATGCAGAGCCTATTAATACAGAAAAAGAAGCTACTGATAGAAGAGAATATCTAGCTCAAGTTTGAATTATGAAACTTGATGCTCTCTGATCTTGGTTCATTTGCTCATTTGCAGACTTTTTATTACCTGACCAGGAACACAGTCAATGCAGCTATCTAGTGCCTTACCTAGTACTGATGAAGTTACCTTGATGGATAATGAAATGTCTGCAAAGGAACAACCAAGCTCAGTAAACACCAAGGACTCTAAAGGAAGCTTGGAGGAACTACTGGACTGAGACAAAGGAGGCCTGCAAAAGAAAGAGTGCTGCTTTTCCACGGAACAAAGTCTCCACAGAGACTGTTGGGAGAAGGGTGAAGACAGAGAAGGGGTAGGGATGTTTATTAACAGAACAAGAGGCAATATTTTCCTGGCCTCCTGTCTTCTGAGTACTGCCTTCAGACCAAACCCTTGAAGAAAGATGTACAATAGAAGAAACAAGAGAAGTGATTAGAAAAAGGAGAGGGGTAGAGAGAAGAGAGGAAATAAAAGAGAACAAGAGTTAAGTTGAGAAATACTACGTGTTAAAAAGGTGTTAACCAGAGTTCAATAAGAGGAATAACAATGGAAGGGCTGAAGAGAAAAAAAAATAGTGTTTGGAAGATGTTAAATATAAACGAAGTTTTAGAGCTATAAAGTGAAGTCTAACTAAAATGAGTTAATTTTTTTTGGAAAAAAAAACCCTGATTTTTACCTGGCTTCCGTCATCCCTTATACATCACCCCCCTACCGGTTCTGTGGGTGTGGCTTGGTGGGCATAGCTATGCTGTCGGCCAATCAGAGGTGGTATTTGCTGGTTCTCTGAATAAATCAAAATTATCGCTACCGGTTCTCCAGAACCTGTCGGAACTGGCTGAATACGACCTCTGAAACACTCCCTTCATTGCATATATTTAGTATATTTGGTTTCCTTTTACTCACTGCTTAAATATTCAAATACTTCTGCAAACTATCTGCATTCAGTCTCCCTAATGGTGTAAGAAACTTGTTTTAGCAAAGGAACAGCTTCCCTGTGATTTATTACCAAGCACCTTAAAAAATGAACAGGTTCCTTTTGCTGACGTTTGATGGAAGATTCTAGATCAATAGATGAACAGGTCTCTCCACTAACTATGCCTACCTGTTGTTGAAAAGCTTATTTCACTTGTGGGTAGCGAACTGTGTCACAGTTCTAGTCAACTGTCAGTTGTGGATTTTTTTCCTCCAAGAATTATTAATGTGTGTTTTGTTTTCAAGCCTCCTTCAGTTTGATTAATAACACTTATGAAGCTTTTTTTGGCCTGCATAACAAGTAAATCAGATAAGTGACAAGCATTTCTTAATATCTCTCTTCCAGTCCAATCCACGAAAGAAATGAGGTGAAAATTCTTGTGCTTGTGGACAAATTGGGGCAATGAGGCAAGGCCACTACACCTCACTTGCTGACCCACAGGATATTATTGAATTCGCAAGAACTGTAATGCTTTTAAATCAATCTTTTGGAGGCTATATTGGGAATATGAAAACAAGTCTATCCACCCAATATGAATAAGGCGATTGTAATGCCAGCCCCCTTGGTATGTTTTTGCAATATGGTCTTTCCAATATGGTGGTCTGTCACATTACTATTATTGTTGTTTTTCCTCACAAATACTAGAAATGCTACCAACACATAGTTTCCTATGGGCTGCTAGCTTTATTGAAATGTTTAGCTGTTGTAGATATATATGTACCATAATGTACAGAAACCATTTGGTCCTTTCCATTGATATGCATAACATTTTGAGATCTGGAGGTATCACAGAAATATAAAAAGATAACTACTGTGGTCTGGATAAGAAAATTTGTCATTCATTTTGAAGGCAGGTTTCAAAATGTTTCCTGGGGCTGAATTAGCTGCCTATAAAAACAATATAGAAATCATTATTTTATTCCAGTTATGATTGGACAGTAGCATTTTTGACCTCCTTCCAAGGCAAAGAATGCCAGTGCTTTCAAACTAGTCATGCCAAAAGTGATTATTTAAAAACAGTTTAAAGATAAAAACAACTTGCTCTTGAAACTGAAACTCTTTGTATGCCTATCTTCCTCTTCCAAGTTTGTCCAGAGCACAGCAGTAACAGCATTTCGAATGCATCCAGTATTGTCTTTGATTTGTGGTGCTCCTGCTCATCAGTGAGACTGGACATATTTTCGTTATGATTATTTGCTTCTTTCAGCATCACAGAAGAATGGGAATTGAGCCAGATATCGTCTCCAATTTGCTGGAACATTTCATCAAGTTCCATTCTTGCATTAAAGTTGGGTTGACAATATGAGTGATGGAAGGTTACAGTCAGGAGTAAAGGGCAGCCAATCCATTAATGGAAGCCGTGTAGAAGATCCTTCCTCATGATAGGAATGTAGCAGGTTTGAAGATGGCTTCTTTTTAGTTTGGTTCTTGAACAAGTGAGCAGTCATGGCATCTTCTCATACTAGGTTTAGTAGCAGGAGTTGGTATAAAGAGGGAGTTGCTTTGGTCTAGAATCTGCTATAATCTGTTTGCTACAGATTTATTAAAGGATGTAAGAAGGTGGATAACATTGCAAAGCATGCCTGCTTGTTCAGCTGGTTGACCTTTAAAATAGGCTTTGTTAAATCTAAGTGGCTCTGTTCATATAGTATCCTATTCCTTTTTTGTGGTTTGACTGTAAATCTTTTGGGCCTTGCGTGTGTCCCATTGAGGGCGGAGTATTAAACCTTCATTCAAATCAGAGAACTTATGTTGTACGCCGCCTCGAGTTCCCCATTGGGGGAAGAGAGGCGGGATATAAATCAAATAAATAAAATAAATAAATAAATAAACTGAATTATGTTGCTGAATTATGTAGATGACCCAAATATCTGCTATCTCCTGACAGAATGGAGTACTGCAGCTAATTCTGCTTACTGCCCTCTGCCAGCAGTTTGACAGTTCGATTCTTACCAGTTCAAGGTTGACTCAGCCTTCCATCCTTTCAAGGTTTGATAAAATGAGGTTGATACTCAAGGTTGATAAAATGAGGACTCAGAATATGATGACTCTGTAAAACCATTTAGAGAGGGCTGTAAAGCACCATGAAGCGGTATATAAGTCAAAGTGCTATTGCTATTGGCAACAGAAAGAGAGGCTGGCAGAAGATCAGCCTTTTCTTTTGGGGTTATAGTACAACTACAGTACAATGCAGTATAGTACAGCACATAACCACTGAGGAGGTTGAAAAGGTAAAGCCACCTTCAACTGGCTTCACGGGCATGTTTTCTGGTTTTCTTGGCAACAATGTGGAAGTAGCTTGCCACTGTCTTCTGGAATGATTCGTTTTGGTTTTTTTCTGATGGTCTCCCATTCAGTGACTAACAGATCTGACCTTGCTTTGCTTTTTCTAGATCAGCCTCTCTGGAGCCAAAACTCTCCCTTCTCTGAGGCTTATGGTGTTCACATGGTAGATTTATTTTATTTATTTTATTTATTTTTATTAAAGGTATATCCCGCCTCACTTCCCCGGTCAAAGGGAACTCGAGGCGGCTTACAGGTTGTGCACCCATTCTGTGGGGAGTAATTTGTCTTCCCCCAGCATAAGAGATGGATAATCAACCGGATCACGAAGAGGCAATACCCATAGCCTTGTCAGGGTGCTGAGCCTATTGGTCCCCAACCAGACCTTCACATCCTCCAGGCACCGGGACATCACCTCAGTGGAATCACTAATTTGATCAGAGGAAGAGATGTATAACTGGATATCATCAGCGTACTGATGATACCCTACCCCATGTTGTCGGATGATCTCACCCAGTGGTTTCATGTATATGTTAAACAGGAGAGAGGAAAGGATCAAGCCCTGAGGAACCCTGCAAGGCAGGGCTCTCGGGTTCGATCTCTGTCCCCCCACCAACACCGACTGGGTATGGCCCAAGAGGTAGAAGGAGAACCATCACAAAATGGTGCCTCCCACTTCCAACCCCCTAAGCCATTCCAGAAGGATACCATGATTGATGGTATTGAAAGCTGCTGAGAGGTCAAGAAGTACTAGGATAGAGGAAACTCCCCTATCCCGAGCACGCCAGAGATCATCCACTAGCGCGACCAATGCCGTCTCAGTGCTGTACCCGGGGCTGAAGCCAGACTGCAAAGGATCCAGATAATCAGCTTCATTCAAGGTATTGTAATATTATATGAAGAAGGAGTTGGATGCTATTTTTAATCTCCTCTTAAAAGTTGGAATATTTGATTTTAAAATACATCAGATAAATAGGATATGAGCAGAACACTCTACATACTTTAAGATTTCATATAAAATGCTTGGAATACAGATTTTTATGGCATAAAACATTTTCACTCATATGAATCGCAATGACAGTTCCATGGTATTTATTCCACAGTTAATTTGCACATGGAGTGTAAATTATTTTATACTCAGTGTAAAATGATTTAGAGCCTCTTTTGGAAAAGAAATATTGTAATATCAAAAAGGCCTTATTTTCTCAACTGGAAGTCATATAGTTCAGAAATGATGGGGGCATAAAAAGTAGCTAAAGAAATTATAACAGTTCATATTGTGGAAGAGAAGCTTATTATTAAACTGATGTTATAATTTTAAAATATTTGTAAATGCCATCATTTATACAATATATTACACCTGCTCAGAATCTTAGTTTAAAACAAAACACTGGGCAAAACAAGAAAAAAGCATTTTCTTTTTCTTTATAAACTTATATTCATAGATAGGATGAAACCAAACACACCTTGCGGCCACAACAGTATCCTAAGGACTGCATAACAGGATCAATTTCTTGTTCAAAGACCTCCGCAAGCTTAGTGCAAAATTTATAGACTCTTGATGTTTTGCGGTTGTAAAGCCAGGCATTATTGAACATTAGCCAGACATCATCCACATACTGCCACGGTTCTTGGTATTGCCCTGTATCCAACTTCCGTTTAATTGTAGAAAGGTCCATGGGGTTCTTCACAATGTCGAAATAATCCTTTGAATATGAAAAAGAAAAAGAAAGTAAAAAGATACATTAGGTCAGCTGAAGAAATGAAGAAGCTTCTTGGATGAGAAGCGAAACATCTTCAAGCAAGAACCAAGAAAGTTTGATTGCCTTTTGAAAAAGTACCTTTTGGACAACCATGACCTGGATGACTTGAATCTCCATAGACAATTAGGTCAGCTTGTCAGCTAAACTCTTGTAACTGACTTCAAGATTTTATGGGCAGAATCTGAAGACAACTGTTCCTATTCCAGTGACTTCCAGCTTTTCAACGATACATGAAATACTAATTAGACAAAAATGCATGGCAGTTCTTGGAATGAGAAAGGCTCCATTACAGGAGAGAAGAGGAAAAAAAGAGAAATGTTGCTCTTGTGCACAAACTTCTTTTCCTGTTTGGATGGTGGTAGAACTTTCTTCAGCACAAAACAGGTGAAGTTGGAAACAGAAGGCAGCTTCTGGGAGAATTCCTGGAACCAGCCACTGCTAGACCACAAAAGCATGTGAGCTATCTAATCTCAACCTAGGAGAACTGCAATTTAACAGTCTGAATTCTAACCTGATCTGGCCAGATAGGGGCCTATGTTTGTAAAAAGAAGGAACTGGGCTTACTGGTCAATCCATACCTTTATCAAGCTTCCAGAGTTCTGAAAGGTTCTTCTCTTGATTCCCCTGGAAACGATACTAAGGAGAGGAGGTGCTTTTCTCAGTAAACAACTGCCAATTCCTGAGCTTGGAAAAAAGCCCCTCTACCTCAATAAGGACCCCTTTCCCTTCCTCATTTTTCTATTATACACTAGATACTTGAAGACGTTTCATTATCCAAAGTTTCATTACCCAATATTAAAATCTAGTTAGCCAATAAAATTAGCTGCAAGTAAACAACCAAGCTTGGAGAGCACAAAGGAATGAGAAATACTGTTGCACAGGAATTGCCCCACTTTCAAGATCTCAAAACATCTACTGGGCTTTTTACAGAGATCAAGATATGGGTCTCTTCTGTTTTTCACTGAGAGGAAAAGAGACCTAGTAATATTCCCAAAGTAAAGTAAATAATGCCAGAGTCTTTGTATTCTGCAGAGCCCTTGGATGGCTTTCTTGGTCTTCCAGAGGTCATGTTGTTACAAACCATGCCGTATGTCTACTACCACAGACACTCATCATAGCTCTCTACTAACTTTCAAAATATTCTTAATATAAAATACAAAAATACAAAAAAAAATAATAGGAAAACAAAGAAAAAAGTACAAGTGTTGGGCAAAGGGGAAAAAAGAAAGAGAAAGTAATCCGTTCTTTATTCAGATGCGCCTTCTAATTAACAGACAGAAATATGCATGGCCAGAAGAAATTAGCTAATTTCCTTCTGTTTACTCACTCACCGGAATACCTAGAAGTTGAGGATCCACTGGCTGTCTGAAAGGTAACGATTCTGGATCCTGACGATACAAAGCTTCCAGGGTAGGCATGAGGGCCTGGCGCAATTCTTCAGGTTTAAAGACTGTTAAATAAAAACCTTATTATCTATCCATCCATCCATCCATCCATCCATCCCAACTACACTGCTCTAAATTTCCATAATTCAAGACAGTTTACCTAACAATTAATGCAATCAACCACAAGTTATTGCTTTATTTCTCATGAAATTCTTTAGACTTCACAAATTTCATTGAAGAAATTTAATTATAAAAAATGCAATAATCCCTGACCTCTTGCTCAGGTACCTTTAAGAAAGATAAAATAAATATTGTTGGAGAAAGGATCAGTAAATGATAACTAAAGCTAAAAAAATATGATCCTACCCATATACATTTCCCCACAGAGATTAAGGACAAGCCACAAGGAACAGCTATCCATTAACCCTGCTTCTCATTCTCCATGGTGCCTGGATGGCTGATCTTACTGGGAATAGAGTGATAATGCAAGGAAGACTTAGACCTGACTATACAAGAGGCTTGACTGTTTTACTGTCCAGCCTCAGAAGATATTCCACAGTTACAGAGATGCAGACTTACTTTTTTTCCGTGACTGAGATGGTGATGTAGACTGCGATATGGTGCCATTGCTGTTCCCATCTTCCTCCTCTTTTAACTCTGATTTTTTTCCTTCTATCTCCATTGACTCTTGCTTGCCATCTACCCCGTTAGTTTCTTCTTTGGTTCGTGCAGATCCTGATATGTCCTCCTCCAACTAAAAAGCAAAGGGGATGTCAATTATTTATCATCAGTACAACCTACTATGGTAGATTGTCCATTTTTTTCAAGTAAGCAAGGGTAGGTCATGTTTTTTATTAACCTACTGATAATGTTTTGGTTCTCAATTACCTCTGATTTTGGCTCCAGCTGAGCCTCAACATATTCTGAGTCAGCTTTTTCTATCATGACCTCTGGTTTATTTTCTTGCATTTGTGTTTCCTGGCCAGGTTGCTGAGCACTGACATCAGCACTGGCAACAGAGGTTGGTGTAGGTATCCTATTGTCTGTGCTTGCTGCTGCTTGGGATAGCTGGAAAGAGAGGGAGGAAGGAAAATATGAAATCCTGGCTTTAGAGAATGGCACTGAATCTGCAACATGAAACTGAGATGACTGTCCATAAATATCTCTATTGGGTGAATCTGCTTTACCTACCCATCTTAGAATCCATAATATATTTGAAGGATTGTGGCAGAGTTTAAGAAGGGATTGCTCTGTGCACTGTACATGTGAAGCACTTACAGAAGAGCAATTGTTTGGTGTGCCGTAAGAAAGCTACAACAATGCCCTTGAAAAACAACACATGCAGAAATATCTATATCTTGTAAACTTCCAATTTAGAGTTCTTAAGGAAAGTTCAGAAATGGTAGATGATGCAAAATGTAAAGGTGCTAGCTGGAACCATCTGCCAAACAATGCTAAAACATCTGTCGTGGCCAATTAAAGTGCTTCACCATTAAGCTCTTTATGGCAAACAATCAAAGATGGCAAGCAGCAACTAGAGGCTGCCTGTAAAGAGTCACATTGTGTCAATTGATGGCTTTCAGGATGAGGTACAAACATTCTACCTAAAAAATTTTTTTTTTAATGGCTTGCTTTTGCCTAAGATCACAAGTTTGCTGCTTCACTTGCTGTTTGGTTTCTAAGGAGCTTCCAATCAAAAGGCAGCAGAAAGCCCAGACAGAGAAAAGGTGAAACACTTACCGGAGTACTGGGCGCCTGGGTTGACACTGGCGGTTGCTGCGGCTGCAGGGGTTGTGGGGTGGGCACAGATGGAGGATGCACGGGGGTCTGAGGCTGGGGGGTGACCTGAGCTGGTGTTGCCAGTTGCCCCGAAGGGGTGCTTTGCATCTGCATGGTATTGGGAACTGAGCCAGCAGCTGGAGTGGGAGCTTGGCCTGACAAGGAGGCAGGGGCAGATGGCTGGGCAGGCACAATTGACTGTGGTGGAGTAAGTCCTGGCGGGGTTTGGTGTGGAAGAGGTGGCACTCCAGCCACTGTGGATAATGGAGGTGCGGCTTGATGAAGGGGTGACTGGCTCACTGGAGGACACGAGAGCTGATTGTTTTGTGATCCCAGTAAGGTAACTGAATTAGGAACAGCATTGCCAGGAAGCTGAGCCTGTTAGAAAAACCTACACTTAACAGGATATTCAAAAATTCATTAAATTCTTGTGTGCATACTGAGGCACACAAATGTATCACATTTTCTTCTTGTGCAAGCAACACCCACTGTGCTATCCATTCCTCACAACTAAAATTTAGTAGAAGACTCCATATTTTGCAAACAGATACCCCAAAAGTTATTGAAACAAATTTGCCAGAAAAATTGAATAAGTTTTGGTTTACTGCAAAACTTACCTGTCCTACCCCAGCCTGTGCTGCTGGCTTCCCTAGGGCTGTACTGTTGACATTCAAAACTCCACTAGAGGCAGAAAATTGATTCTGGGGCAGGAATTGGGTTTGGCTGGTGGGCTGACCCAAGAGGTTGCCAGAATGAGATCCCATCACATTTTGAGACTGAGGCATTCGGGAAGGAGACAGAGCCATCTAGTAAACAAAACAATATACATATACTAGGATTCTGGATCACAGGTTTCAGAAGGCACAGATAGTAACCACAAAAGGAAGAATGGCATTGCAGTGGAACACTGAACAAAACACAATGCTTTTTTAAATGGCTTACACTGAGTATTTCCCAGGTTCTCTTGTATAATATAGAGCTGGGTGAGATCAGAAAATCGGTGAATATTGCAAGAAAATGCATTAACTGAAAATTCAAATGTGGCAATACTCGAAAGGTTGTAAAGCAACCTTGACTTTTTGAAAGTATTCTAACAATGAAAGAAAAATAATATAGTACGAACCGTCGAAACAGAGGCCATGGAGTTCATCTGAACAGGATGATTCAGTGGAGAAGCCGCACGAGGCCCGACTGATGCTGGGGGCATTTGGGCATTCCCTATGGACATGGAGTTAAACTGATTCACTCCTGCAAAATGTACCCCCAGAACAGCTCATTAGACACACAATGTCCGAGCCTCGCTCAGACCTCAAACGGGCAGGAAAACCTGGCCCAGGCAGTTCAATAAACAAGCAGGAAGACACAACAAAGGACACTTTGAGAGAACACAGGTTGGGACAGGTCTTAGTTCTGTTAAGTGGGAAGAGTTTGCTCCTGTTGCCCCTGATGATGTGGATAAGGCCATGTGTGTGATGAGCGCCTCCACCTGCTTATTGGACCCGTGTCCTTCCTGGCTGGTCTCTGCCAGTCGGGAGGTGACACGCAGCTGGCTCCAGGTGATCATCAATGCTTCATTGAGGGAGGGGCTTGTCCCACTGTCCTTGAAGGAGGCAGTGGTGAGGCCCCTTCTCAAGAAGCCTTCCCTGGACCCAACTCATTTGAAGAACTTTTGTCCGGTCCTCAACCTCCCCTTTATGGAGAAGGTTGTTGAGAAGGAGATGCTGAGTAAAAGAGGAAGCAATGGAGGTTGATTACCTTGAGAGGACTGCATACGGCCCAGAGGCACACTTGGCATGGATATAGGCCCATCTATAAGAGAGTAAATTAACATTAAACTCTGATAGAAATCTAAATTATGTTAGAATTATTTGAGGCAACATCTGTTTTAAAAATGATTAATTTTATTCATAAAATGAGAACATTAAAAATTGTAGATGTGCCATCATCTTAAAAGATGGATTCTCCTGTCAGTCTTCCATAAGTACATAAGGAATAAGTAGCAGTTTTACCAACTGGAGAGGTTCCCAAGGGTGATAGTGTTTATTTATTTATTAGAATTTTTTTTTATCCTGCCCTTATTACTTTATAAGTAACTCATGGTCGCAGGCATACATAACTTTCCTTCTTCCCCCTACTTTCCCCACAACAACCCTGTGAGGTGGGTTGGGCTGCGAAAGACTGGCCCAAAGTCACCCAGCCAGCTTTCATGCTGAAGGCGGGACTAGAACTCACCCTCTCCTGGGTTCTGGGCCACCACCTTCACCATGAAACCAAACCTGTATACTATAAATGCTACACCAGTTACACTTTAGGAGTGTACACTTTACACCATGGTGGTAAATCTTGCTTCTCACACTATCTAAGCAAACATCTAACAGTAGCTTGTAAGCAATGTGGGAACCTGGTCTAAACTTCAACAGCCTCCACCTCAGATGATGTATCCCTACAATGATACCTGAAGGCAGCAACAGAGCGATGCATAACAAAATCAAGCAATCCATTTGGGAAGGAAATGCTGAGAAGGGTGCTCTGGCTCATCTTCATCTTTATGCTGGGAAAGGATCATATTGTCTGCTTAAGAAAATTCATTCAGGGATGCTAGGGAGGCACAACATCAGGACTTCCTTTCCAAGGGAGGAGGTCCAGCAAATGTCATCTCTTCAGAATTTCATAAAATGGTTATAGATCTGTAGGCAAATTCAAATTTGATCCTGCTTCCTGTGGTTTTAGAAATTTTCATTTTTTAAAACTTGTTAAGATGGGATTTTCGAATGCAAAGATAAAAAGAAGAAGTAGCAAGATTTTTCTTGCTCTGTATTTTCAGTGAATCACTTACTGGGAGGTCTCACAGGCTGCACTTGACCCACAGTTGCTGCCACTGGTGGAATGCCAGGAGGTTGAGACCCAGGGGCCTGTAAGGCGGGCTGATTACCCAAGATCCCTTGCTTATGCAAACGAGACCTCCGTTTCTCTTCTAGCTCTTTTTGTATCTTATATATTTTCTCTGCTAATAAGTGGTAATATTCATCCTGAAAAAAGAGAATTTTAGGGTCAGATGACCACAGATTGAAGTTATAATTTGAATCCATTTTGGTATATGAATAGTGACTATTTGAAGCAGCTACCTCATCAAGCCGAGTACCTAAGTGAAAAAATAATTCCTGAAATTTCGCACAACACAGTCTCTAGATGAAACAGGCAATGTATCACCCTCCAGATGATGTTTGATAAGAACAGCTGTGACCTAAGATGGAGGATGATAGGAATTTAAATCTAACATCTGGACAGCCATATATTGTCCATCAACCTATGCTCTAGATGAAAAGAAACCTGAGTAAGCTGCTGCAATACAGTGGTAGGATTATGACAGCAATACTATGGATGCAATTTAATTGAACAGTGGTATAAACTGAAGTGATAGCCTTTTATTACCTAAATATCATGGGATATCATGTTTCGCTTCAAAATTCTTTTCCACAAGCCCCCCCCCCCCGCCCAAACCTGATTTAACCCATCAAAGCCCTTCTGGAAATGCGATGCCCAGAAGTGTACATAGTAGTCAAGTACAATCTCACCAGCCCAAACGGCTTTATACGTCTGTGATGGAATGCTTTTGACAATGTAGATCATGAACAGCACTGTTAAAAATGCTGGCCAGGTTCTCACACAGGTATGTAAGATAAAGAAGCAAGCCTGGCTCCTTTTCCTGGCAACAATACTGCCATGACCCATTTCAACTTGTCCTGTTCTGGGATTTCCTTGCAGCCTCTTGTTCAAGGGCTAACAGAAATTGCATGCAGCTTTAGATTTCTACAGTAGCATAAAAGCACTGTGATATTCTAGACGTCTTCACTTTAGAAGATGTTCCTATAGATTCAGATGCTAGACTTAAAATTAGAAGACCTTCTTTCCATTGAGAAAGAAACTTTCTAAGCAGTCTTTCTAAGCACTGAAGATTGAAGTTGTTACCTAACTAGCAATCTTTTAAATCATTATACTACATTGAAGAGCCCGGCAGTGGAAGCTCCTGATCTTGGAGAAATGTACCTGAACACAGAATTTTTCAAAAGTATGGCATTCTACAGCATTTGACATATCCAACCAATAACATACCCTACTGTTAGCCGATTCATACATATCCCCTTCAACTTTCCTAGCATAAGCCACCAGATTTTCCATCCGCCGATCTTTCAAAGCTGCTGGATCTGGAGTTGGAAAAATGGCTTGTACACTGAAAAAAAAATGAATTCCCTTTAGAAAGACTGCAAGAAAACACCGTATAGTGGAAACACACTTAAAACTCCAGCTCTTAAGAAATTCAATGAGAACTACTCTTCCTTCAGAATGATATGCAACAATTGAAACCTTTGTTGGTGGCACTGAGCTAAAAATAAAATTGGGAAGTAGAATAAATGTGTGAAATAGTCTTCCTCATGAACTACCTTCTCATATAGTGAAGAAAAAAATAAAGGTTTAATACAACTAGCCAGTTTCTCATATTCCCCAAATCTAAGGAATGGCAGTATAAAGTAACATAATTAACTTGTTTTATTCCATAATGAGCTATGCCTTCACCTGGTTAATACTTACAGTTTGTGTACCAAGTGATTGCGCAGATCCTGGGTGACATGCTCATGCCAGGTCTTCCTTACCCCGGTACTTGAAGGTGGTGCAGCTGTTGGCATAGAGCCACTGAGATTTCCAACACTGCCAGAATTTGTGCCATCACTCATTAAGGGGCTAAAGAAAAGGCAGTTAGGGAACCTTTTGTAGATCTTTATTGTACTGATATTTATTTCTGTATTTAAATGTCCTTATTGATGACCAAAGTTAAGATATTATCAAACAACTGATTACTACAGCAAGCACAAGCAATGAAATTTTATTGTAATTTTATCACTGAGCCCTCCCTACCAGTGAAATACAAAATGTCTATGGAAAGTAACATTACCAAAACTCTGTAATTTTTAAAAGTAGAAGTAATGGTCAACTGTAAACTCTCAACAAGAAGCCTTTCTTACTTTGCTGTCCCAAGTGGAGTCGGAAGAGACGTTTCTGAGATCATGCTAGTCTGTTGATCAGTTATTCCTCCAGCAGCCAGATTCATCTGATTAGTTCCTTTGGAACAAGAATATACTATGTTAGTCATGGAGCATTTTCAGGCAGCTCTTATATTTATATTAACATAATTTATGGATGTACTGTAGGAAAACTCAACCAAGAAATACATTTCTCAAATAACAAAGCAAAACACATATAAATATATGATTAAAAGTGAGATGCAAATGAAATAAAAATAATAAGTAATAGTACATGCATTGCAATCAGTGAAAATTAACTTATATTTTCCACCAAGGTGCTAACTTGCCCTCCATCCTCAACCATCCACACTCTGTGTGCCAATGATGCATGTTGCCCTCCTTCCAGAGAACTGATTCCATTTTTTCTCTGAATCAAACCAATTGAATGTACAGTACAGGAAGAACACTTGAGAATCAGACAACTCGATTCTTTATCTATCTCTTTAGATTCTAAGTACTCTTAAGCACGGAGAAAAATCATTCTGATTAAAGGAAAAGGATGTATCCCAGTTCCCAGCCAAAGCTAACCTTGCACTTATCAAGGATTCTTTGCCTTCTATTCTTTTCCATTTTCCTGACCACATCCACTGAACATCAACTGAAAACAAAATCCTTACTTTCTCTCTATTGCTAGAAGTAGCTTCCTTGCTTACCCAGTGCACTGATAGTCCTCATTTGCTGGTGGGTTTGAGGTGGTGTAGGCTGCTGGCCTGGTACCTGTGGTTGCAATGGCACCTGTGGTTGATTGCCGTAAGGTAAGCCAAGAGCAGCATAGGCTCGTTGCATGGAACTTGGGTCAATAGGGTTAGGATTAGTTAGGGAAGGAGTTATGGACTGTCCTGTTCCAGATGCCACAGAATTCTGGATTCCACCAGCTGGTGACCCAAGGAGAGCTAGGGGGAGGGGAAAAAGTACTGAATCATGCAATATATATACCACAAGCTAATGCACTAATGATAAAAAATTGAAACACTAGCTCATATCTATTTGGAGATTCTCCATCATCCAGGTCACGGTTGTCCCAAAGGTCCTTTTTCAAGCGGCAACAGGACTTTCTTTGTTTTTCCTTGAAGATATTTCACTTCTCATCCAAGAAGCTTCTTCTGAAGAACCTTTGGGATAGCTCATAACTCAAACACATTTTTCAATCTATGTTCTCTCATGAGATAAGTGAAACTAAGAGAGCCATGACTGACTAAATATGAGTTTTGGAGCAGGATGGAGATCCAAACCTGAGTTTCCCCATTCTACTATGGGGAAACCTTTGAAGTTTCTACCACACATATACTCTCAAGGTTTGGTTTGTGCTGAGTTCACTTCCAAGAAAGCTCCAGGCTTTTTAAAGGGATCATTCAACCTATCAGCAAATTTACATTAGGGCTAGTTTGTAAATACTTAGAAGTACATAAATTTCTTGATGAACAACACTCCCTCTGTTGATCTACAAATGCATACAAAGGAATCATTGTAGGTATTGTTTCACCTCAAGATCAAAATAACATTCCCCCCTTTAGAATAGCTCAAATTCTAATTCTATTCAAATGGGAGAATTCCAATAACAGTCTAACAAATGTATTCAAAAATTGTAATTAGTGAACAGTCAGTACTTAAAAAACAATTATATATATATGAAAGTCTTGGTGTAATCGGGTCTTTTCCCGTGTAGGCTTGAGAGTATCAAGATTTACTCATATTCATATATATAACAATTATTATA
>JANHGC010008714.1:24862-36132 GCA_027560395.1 Boaedon fuliginosus
TCGGGAATTGGGCGGTATAAAAATGTAATAAATAAATAAATAAATAAATAAATAAATAAATAAATAAATAAATAAATTAAAGTTGCAGTTATCGTAGTTTTATTCTTTTCATTTGTTTGCTCCATTATCAGAGCATGTTAGTCAAACTGTACTTATCTGTTACACAGGTAGTCATCAGGTTATATCAATCAGTCAGCAAGCATTTAAAGTTATTATGGCGCTGAACAAAGAGATTTAGGACCGGTTCCTGAAGTTCCACGATAAAGTGGCCATGATTTTCAAAGTAGCCTTCCACAAGCAAAGAAAATGAGGAAGCTGGCAGGGAATTGGAAATAATGTTTTGCCTTCCCGTGCCCCATGGTGCCTGCTCCTCCTGCCCACTCTCACCCAGAGCTCTCACCTGCCAACTTGCTTGCATGGGTCTCCCATCTATTCCCACTTAACCACTTGCATTGTCTTGGTATTACCCGTAACTTCAGGGTCATCCGAGTAATGCTCCTGTTTCCTGTAGTCTGCATTTTTTTCCTCTGGAAACCCATTCCTACTCCCATTCAATTTGGGATGAACACAATTCAAAGGGTGTTCATCCCAAATTGTATACCTAAAAGTCTGTAGAGTTCCATTCCCCTGATCCTGTCAGAGCTGAAGAAGCTTCTTGGATGAGAAACAAAACATCTTCAGAGAAAAAACCAGGAAGTCCAGTTGCCTCCTGAAAAAGCATCTTTGGGACAACCATGACCTAGATGACTGAGAATTCTACAGACATTTAGCTATACAATTTGGGATGAACACCTGTTGAATGGTGTGGGACCAGGAATGGATTTCCAGAGAAGAAATGGCACACTACGGGAACCAGGAACACTACTCAGGTGACCCAGAAGACACAGACAAACCTCCAAGTGCTTCAACGACCTTCCTCTAAAAGGATGCAAATGACCAGCTGTCCTCAAGGAATATAAATCCTTCCATTTTGCACTATCCTGTCAGAGCTGAAGAAACTTCTTGGATGAGAAGTGAAACATCTTCAAAGAAAAAAACCAAGAAGTCCAGTGGCCTCTTGAAAAAGCACCTTTGGGACAACCATGACCGGGATGACTGGGAATCTCTACAGGCTGTTAATAAGCCTTAATTAATAATGTATTAATAAGATGGTGTTTGGGTCAGCCTTCCAAAACCTAAACCCACTATGCTGCGGAAGGCTGATTTAAGACCGAATACCTATAAGCCTTCTACAACCTGGTGTCCTAGATAAACTTTAGTAGTTTCTTCAGAGGACCTTTATGAGGAGAAGTCAAAATGGATTGCTTTCGTTCTATGGCACAGCTGCTCCTTTTGCTAACATATAGCCTTCCTGAACCTGTAACCACCACAGCTGTGACTCTTCAGAGTTTCAGCTAGACTGTTTTGGGCCAGTTTCTTTTAATGTTTATCTCCTAGGTCCCTTCACATGTCTAAGATTGATTGGTTTTATTCAAAGCAAAACAGGAAGGAAGAGAGATAGAGCCTTGAGAGCTGAGATTTGAAGAAGGCCATGACCCACGGGGCAGGCACGAGGAGATTCTAATTTTATTATGAAAATTTAATAGAAGTTTTTTTAAAAAATAATATAATGTAGGAAAGTCCTATTTCAGCACTGGAAGAGGTAAGATGTGGCTTAATATAGAAAATGTGAGGAGATTTATTTTTATTTATTTTATTTATTAGATTTATATCCCGCCTCTCTTCACCCCTTTCGGGGGAACTCGAGGCGGCAGTACATACAATAAAATACAATTGCCTATACAATAAAAATCAAAAACTCATACATTCACTCAATCATACACGAGGGGGAGAAGAAGGAGCGGGGAACAAGATGGTCAAGGCCACGCTTGCCTGCAAAGCCTTCAGTGCCTTGCCAAAGATCGGCAAGCTGGAGATGGTTCTGATCTCAGCTGGGAGTGAGTTCCATAACGTCGGAGCAGCCAGGTTGCTCCTGAAAATCTACTAAAAAGATCTCCTAAAAATCTACTAAAATGCTAAAAGCACAAGAAGTTTCATTCCAGAGTTCCTAACAGGTAACTTCATAACCCAGAGCTTGTCAGAAAATCTTATCACTACTTTAGTTCCAAGTTGCTTAGAATGCAGTTTTCTGCATATCTCTTGCTGTTATTCTCACGGAATACTATGTTTTGGGGTTTTTTTTACCATCTTGCCCTAGTAGTATTGACAATAAAACCCTAAGTACTGCAGCGAACCTCCAAATGAGCTAGAAGAAACTCACCATATTTGGCACACTGGTAACTGAAACACTCTTGATATCTGAAGGAAAGGGAGACAGGTTATTTGCTATGCCTTGTTTATTTGGTAGTGGTGGGTTGACTCCTGTTGCTCCCATTTGCTGCCCTCCAGGTTGACTAAATGGCTGCCCAAAGGGACCTGGGTTACTGGCCATTCCCATCTGAAATGAAAGTAAAATAAATGATGTTAGATTCCTGCATTCGTTTAAGTGCAAGTACAGACTGAAATGAACAGTATATAATTTTCCAAGCCCAAAGTCCAGATTGCTTGAATTAATAGTACAGGTAATCCTTGTTTAGTGACCCAACTGGGACCAGCAACTCGGTTATTAAGCAAAGCAGCTGTTAAGTGAAACTGTGACCGTGCTTACAATCTTCATTAAGCTTGTTTTTGCTTTACAGACCTGGGAAGGTCATAAATATCAGAATTGGTCACAAAGTTACCTTTTCATCACTGTTGTAAATGCAAATGATTGAGACAGTTGATAAACAAAGATTTCATATATACCTAAAGCTTAACAATTAAGACGATTATAATTATGTGTATGGTTTTGTTGTTATGATCCACACAAAGTCATGATTTTCAAGTATTACTTTTGAAGGAATACTGCACATTTTATAACAAGAAAAGAATCACCACCGGAATGAGAATAAGCATGTTGCACATGAAGAGGAAATTACTTGCCTTTCATTTTTTAAATCTTATTTATAATATTTCAACATAAGGATGCACAAGAATAAAACTTTGAATAGTTTAGCTGAAATTAGCATCTGAAGACTTAAGTACAAAATAAATCAAAACGCCTTTTTCTGACAAACACTGCCGCCACTTGATATATAAAACCACTTCCTCTGCTTTCCTGAGATTTTTTTGGTGACCACATTAACTTTAAAGCATTGTAGGTCAGAAATTGAGACTTTTGTGAAGATCTTGAAAAGAAAAATTATTGCTGGATCTCAAAATTGGCAATTAAAAAAAAACTGACGGTAAATCAATGGACAAGATTCAAAGAAATCAAAGACAATTATTTTGAAACATTAAATTATTAAAGAACATTAAGCCAACAAAAAAAATAACTACAAATACGTCAAGTAATTTGTTACTAGATTATAAATGACAAACTAGATGATTATGGAAAGCATTCAAATCCTGCAGCCTATTTTATATGACCAATGTGCCTTAATTTTGTAATCCCCAAACTATGCCTTAATACTTTATAGCCAACTATTAACTATTAAAATTTTTGCAAATTATTTGGATCCAAATAATAGATGATGCTCCTTAGAAAATAACATTATACAACATCTCGGTCTGCATAATTTAAGGAAAAAGGTGAGTAAAAGAGCATTGCAGAGATGTAAAAATGCATGTTGCAGCGGCATTGAATATAGAGACTCTTCTCCTTTCTCTCCTTCCTTCTAAAGACCAGTACTAAGTCATTCAATGGTGGGATATGCAGCACAAGAAAAATGAAATAACTTCTCCCAATGATTGGATTTCTTTCCAGAAAGATAGTAACGGAAGAAATTCTTTAATTTGTCATGGAAATTGGTCTATCAACAGCTATCTGTCCTAAAGGTTTGAAGCCAGCATTGCTCTGATTACCAGTTTCTAGAGAGCAACCAAAGAAGTGGGTTAGGGTTAGGCCTGTGTTACTTGCTTGTGGAATATTCTCAGGATTAGAGCAGCCCTCTCAATAGGGTTTCTAGTTCTCCAGAAATTTCTGAAATGTGTTTTTATAGTAACTGATTTCAAATATTTATATATTGCTCTATAGTCCACGGTTGAAAACTGCAAATAAAACCTTTATTACGCAAATGAAAAGCAAGAAAGCAGAGCAACCGTATCAGTTAAAAACAGTGAATCAAAACAGTCATACTTAAGCTGTGCTTCTCAGGAAATCTAAAAATTCCATAGAAATAAAAAGTACTAAAAATGCATCATGGCATGGCAGAAATATAGAAATCTAGTAATATTCAATAAGTAGCACTGAAAAAGATAATGAGCTGAACACTGGACAGTTCTGGGGATAGAATTCTGTTAAGCGGCATGCTAGCCCTGAACAGTGTCGCTCCTAAGCAGGCCCCATGCCACACTTCAGAAGCAGACTTCAGGAAGACCAAACAATGAGATTAAGTCTCAATAGAAAGAAACAACTCTTCTGGTGCTGCAACTTAAGCAGGGAAAGGCTTTCAAAATCAACATTAGAAGTTTGAACAAGCTTTAATTAATTGCAAATCAAAGTGAAAAGTCCCCGAAGTTGATACTCCACATCAGTATATAATTGTCCAAGTGTCCAGTTCAAATCAGTAACCTGACAATGTAATATTTTGTGTCCTCTAGACATTTTAGACTTAAAAAAATGCAGTAATCAATAGGCATATATAAAGACCCATGGATCTTTAAAAGCACTTTAGAAGACTGTGTTCAGTGTTGGGTCCTGAAGACAAAGAAGCAGCAAGCTGGTGTGGGAGTGGAAAAAAAATCCTATGAGAAATTGTTCAATGTATGAAGTTTAAATATTCTGATGAAGAGAAGACTGAAAAAGATAGGATAGCAGCCTTCAGAAATATAAAACTTGTCATAATACAGGAGGAAGTGGACTTGTTCTCTGTTACCCCAGCAGGCAGGACCAGAATGAAAACACAGGGAAGTAATTCAAGTTAGATATTAGGAAGAATTGTTGAGAAGAGTAGAAGTCACCTTGTGAATGGGTACATTTCCCTTCACTGGAGGTCTTCAAACAGAGGCTGGATAGTAGTAATCTGTGTGAAATCCTTAGTGTACCTTTCACTGAACAGTGGGGCCAAACTAGATGATCTCTGAAATACTTTCACACTTCACTATTCTGTATCTATGTAATATAATGATGGCCTGTCACTGAGCTTAATAAATTTTATCTACAGGTTGTTGGGGGAAACGTGTCTTTAATTCCTTTCCACAATTAAGTTTTAACACTGAATATTTTATTTGCACTGCACAAGTTGATTTATGCAAAGAATTGTGAAATTCAACTTAGACATGATATTGTATATCCATTTGAATCTGACAAGGAGATGACATCTACAGAACCACATCACAGCTCCATCCAGAGCAACTCGAGACCTCAGAGCATCATCCATATCCCAAATTCCATTTTTGCAGTAACCGGAATCAAGAATTGAATTCCGAATTGAAATCTGAATGCAGCTGCTGAAAACTAATGGAATAAGTCTAAACATGGGTAGAACCCCCTCCCCAAAAATCCTGACTCTGCTTGCTTTGCATTGTTAATCTATCCACTACACCATCTACACATAAAAAAAAAAATACTAAGAGTCTAACCCAAATAATTTCATCATTTTTATTTTTAATTCCACTCTACCGGTGGCTCCTCTTTACTCACTTCCAAAACAACTATTTGCTTCCATCAAAACCATTCTGCATTTTCCCACCCCTTTTAATCGTAACTATCCCATTTTCTCTTTAACTACATATTTTGTATTTTTTTCTATATATACACATTATACAATATCTTTTTCTCTTCCTTTCTTTTGTAGCATTCTCTTATATGCATTTTCTAAACCACAGCTTCTTTTATTTCATGATTTCACCAAGCTCCCTTTTTCAAACATCCCACCAGCACAATTCTACTTTGGGGGGGGGGCATTTTCTAATATAATTTATTTTACTATGTCTCAAGAAGCCCATGCATTTAATTTCCTTGATTTTCTGTTCCTTCTCTTAGGAGATTAAACTATCAACTAACGTTTATTCATACAGGATTTGTAATTTACCTTCTCACAGTTATTCTCCTTACTGTAGTAGATCCATTCTTGATACAACAAAAAAAAAGTTCTGGCTTTTATTCAGAAGCTATAATTATGCTTCTTTGCTTCACTAATCTCTCAATTGCCCATCATAAACGATGTTATCGTTTTATATTTATTCCTTGGCTGTGTGTTCATTTTCAGACTGCATGTTTCGAACAGACCTCTTTGTAATAAAGTATTCCATTTGTTGGACTTCATAATCTGATGTCCAATAATCTGATGACAATGGTATTAAAATTATACTATATTATTATTTTCCTGAGTGTCTGCAAACTAAAGTGCCCCTCTAGACTCTGCCTGGATGTACACTTCTGAATGCCATTTTGTCTCTCAGCTATAATGACACAATTCCCAGAATTTGTTGAAGGGATTGCTATAATTTTCAGTGGAATATTCTGACCGAAACTGCAGAATTCTAGCCAGTCAGCTACCTAGACTATCAAGCTTCTATATATTCAATTTAATTGCCTTTGTCATGGCAGTGTCAGTAATACTTTGAAAATAATACAGCAGTTACCAGAAGTCAGCATAGATTTATGGAAAACAAATTTTGCCCAAATATCTTGATTTCATTTTTAAAGTCAGATTCAGTAGACTATAGAAATACTGTAGACATAATATATCTTGATTTGGGTACACTAAAATCTTGTTTCTGATCAGACGAGCATGACAATTAAATGGAGATATAGACGGCTCAAAATCATATTCACAATGGGTTCATAAACAGATCTTCATTAAACTGAAATTGAGAAGAACTGAATATGGTATCACAAGGGTCAATCCTTGTGGATTGACCTGCACTATTCAAAATGTTTATTACCTAATTTGACGAAGGAGGAAACAAATGTACAGATGACTGGTTAGGGCTGGTTAGGACTTGATTAAATAAATGGCCTGAAAATAACAGAAAACTGGAAAATTCTTCACTTAGGAAATTTCTATCTGAAATGTCTGACTCTTGAAAATTGTATGTAGTAAATGGGCACCAGAGTTACAAACCAATTCTGATAATCAGGATGATTAAGGGATTAAAAACCTCAGGTCCTCAGAAGAAAGGCAGAAGATTCTAGGAACAGCTAGCTCTGAGAAGGCACGGGGGTAGGGGTAGGGATGGAAGGTGACAGCAGTCTTCAAATACCTGGAAGGAAATCATACCAATTATTGTGGCCTGTATAGTATTCCAAATTGCAGGATATGGAATATGTGGAAATTATAGGATGGCAGATTCCTACTGAATGTAAGAAAATGCCCTAACCCCAAGAGGAATCCAACAGTGGAACCAATTACACAAAGAAGGGGTGATTATCCAACCTCATATCTTCAAGCAGCGGCAAGGTAGCCTTCGGTTGGAGATGCCTTAATGTGGATCCTGCAAAGAGTAGACTTCATGCCTCACTAGCCCCTTCTAAGTTTATGGTTCTAAGATGGTTTCATAAATCAGCTGATGCTGAACAGAAAAATATTGTCACAAACAAATACAGACCAAAGAGTCCAATCCAAACATTCAGCATACAATCAAGCCAGAAATTATTAATTGTTGCATTCCAAGCAATTTAGATGATCAGATAACATGAACGACCAGTGGCAACAATGTCACCATAACCAGTACACAAGACAACTATTTCTTGTGGTCTTTTAAAAAACTTAGTGCAGCCCTGATTAGAACATCAGCTTTTAAAAAGAGAAGTTTTCCCAATTACAATTTGGGGCATTATCTTCAGGCTCAAAGAAATTTCAGGGAAATACCATACTTTGGAAAATATCAAATACAAAATCAAATTTAAAATCAGCACCAGTCTCAAATAATAACTGCCAACTATTCTAAACTAGAGAAAGGCTGCACTGCCCCCTCCCCCGGCCCACTACTTTGTGACCGCCAGAACCCCTGATTGCAGAGATAAATTTTGGCAGTGTAACTGAAAGATTCAGACAGTTCTGTACCAATCTGAGATTTAAAAAACACATGGACTTGAAATATAAGAAAAAAACAAAAAAAACCTTTAAGACCAAAGAATGCAAATCATTGTTTTGTAGCTCTTACTCTACTTCCCAAAATATTGTGTAGCACTTGGCCACCTCTGCTCTAGACCTTAGATAATCAAATTACACCTATCCCAATGTTTTTTTAAAACTAGTTATTTAAATGAGAGCTGCAGAAGCAAATGCGTTTAAGTTTAGCATTCATAAAGCACTTGAATAAAATTGCAAACCCTTCCCCAGTTTACATGACCCCCACATACTTTTGCCATGGCTCCTGCCTGGCCTGTGTGCCCCGTTATTTGAGGAGACACCTGCGTCAAGGTCTCTGCCAGCACATTGCTTGCATTTCCCTGTATGGTGGGGACAGAATACTGCAATCCGGCACCTCGGCCTCTTCCAGTTGTCCCAAGGGAACCATTCATTACCTGCCCTTGTCCTTGTTGGCTCTGATTCATTAAACTGTGGCCAGTGTTATTGTTGAGAAGACCTGGATGAGCCTGGTTGAAGCCAGCGTTCATACATAACCCAGAACCTGTCTGGGAGGTTGCTGGACTGCTTGTTACCATTCCCACTTGTTTCTGTGCTTGAGAATTCAGGCCTGGAGTGGCTGTGGTGTTGGGCCCAGATGTGCTGGCTGCTTGTTTTGCCAGGCTTGAAACACCAGCGTCTGCCTGATTTAATGGGCTCTTGCCCATCACATTCAAGTTGCCAATATTCACACTGTTTGGTTGTGCTGGGACTTGGCTATTGATGCTCTGCTGGACAGGGCTGCCGGAGTTCACATTCCCAATTCCTTGGTTAAGAGAAGAGCCACTGCCACCCCTCAGAAGTTCAGAAAGTTGTGTGTGTTTAGAAACTGCATCTGGAACAACGTTTCCGCTGCTGTTTACAAGGTTCAGCTCTCCATTGGGGATCAATTCATCAGGAAGATCGTTTTCCAAATCAAAGAAAGTTCCAAAATCTGTAAAGTTAACAGAAATTTGTGTAAGAAAGGAAATCTTTATACCCAGTTAAATCAATTCTGAACATAGTTTAGAAACACAAAACAAGTGCTGTACAGCGCAGCTTCTCTACATAACAGATTGATGGAGGCAGTTGCCAGAGAAAACAAAAAAACTACCATATAGTAATACTTCTTTAAAAAACACATAAAGGAAAAGTAATGAAATTAAACAAGGAACAACAGAAAATTAAAATATTCAAAAACCTTTTTATCATTTGTTTTCCTATACAAAGTATTATTTTAACATTTAGAAAATGATTCGTACAATCAGAAATCCATGAACAGTAAAATACACATAAGAACATGAACTGCATTACTTTGGTTTAGAAAATCTCAAACAATAATGTAAGCAGGACCAGCTAGTTTAGTGGATTCCTATATTTGTAATAGCAATAAAGGTTCTGCTGCCGTAAGGAAACTGTAAATTTGTTTAAACCCTAAAGCAAAAGCTAAAGGGTAAAAACCGTTCAGATTCTCACAACACTAGCACAGCTAGCATCTTCAGAATTTAAAAATGAGTTTGAACTTTCAAACATATACATACAACTATGGTTTAGGAATATTCCAAAAGGCACGTTTTTCAAATGGCAACTGGACTTTGATTTTTCTTGAAGAAGTTTCAATTTCTTGAAGACGTCTTCAAGGAAAAATCAAGGAAGTCCTGTTGATGTTTGAAAAAAGCATGTTTTGGCACAACCATAACCTGGATGATTGAGAACCTTGACAGAAAAATGGTTTAGGGATGCTGATTATGTCTGTGGGCAGTGGAATGGGGGAAGAGATGCTTCAAAAGTAAACAATTGTTGCATATGGTTTATGGAGATTGTACCACATTACAATTAGCAACGCATTCTCAAAACTTAACTTCTAAGCTTCCAGTAAACCGCAACAGTCAGGCTGAACATAATAGTAAACTATACTTTACTGACAATCAGATAAACAAATAGTTTACCTCTAGGCCTGAACAATAAGCCGGCTTCAAGAAGGCTTAAATAAGTTCTGTTCAAGCTATTACACAGATAGGAAGATTAAAATAGGAGACATGTATATTAACGCTATCTAAATCTGAAGGTGACAAATGTTTCAAACAAGTATGTAATATACATCAAACAGTGTTTTCAAAATTAAATAGACGTACACATAATATAATTCTGTTAATGCAGTATTTCATTTATTGTGCTTATTTGAAGGACTCTTTTCCTGTTATATTTACCAACCCACCACAACAGAGACAGAACTGCCCCCCCACCGCATTAAGGAAGTCCAGCTAGTGAGATTAAGAGGAAGGGCCTAACCCTAACCCTATAGTGGCTCCCTCCCTGCATTTTATAGGCACAATGTCAAAAGAAGGAAAGCAGTAATTTCTCTAATTTCTATAACATAATGTATGAAATTCCTGAAAAACGTAATAATTGTGAAGCCACATTACAGCTAAGCGCCTCTCTGAGTTTATGTTGTACCACTGTGCATCAAAGAAAGAGGGTTTTGAACTCTGCAACCACAACTTCACAAGCCTCTTTGGAAGATAGCCTGGTAATCAGATCCAACTAAAAGCCGTATAGGAAGGAATCACTTGGGGGTCGGGAAGCACACTCGTTTAAGTAAACATAAATACTTCCAGAAGAAAACCACGACTCTAGTTCACAACGGAAGATCGTGGAAATGTTTTGGCATTTGTAAAGAAGCGTCGGGCGACCGGGGGCATTCTGACATGCCCGGCACCAAAGAACGTCCAAGGGGAAGCCGAAGGGCCGGGGGTTCCGCTAAAGCCTCCTCTGCCGCGAACCCTGCTTGACAGAAGCCGGTGACCTTGTGGGGCGGCACCTACCAGTCGTCCACCCCGGTTCCTCCTGCCCGATCTTTCGGGACCCGCGACTGCGGCCCCCACCTCAGGCAGAGCCGCTGCCCCGCGGGCTCTGGCAACGAGCGTCAGAACAAAAGCCCAGCGCCGGGCGGGCCGAACACCCGCCGAGGGCCTCCCCGCCTGACAGGCCGCCCGGGCCGGCAGCCTCGGCTCACCTGTGGTGTCGGAGGCGGAGAAGCCGGGCGAGCTGAGCTTGGCCCGCTTGGCGTTGGGCGGCCCGTCCAGCAAGTTCTCCGCCATGGCCTCCGCCGCCCGCCGCCGCTGCGGCCCCGGTCTCCCCCGCGGCTCCGCGCTCTGCCGGCCGCGGCTTCCTCCGCCGCCGCCGCCGCCGCCT
>JANHGC010008715.1:4544-18763 GCA_027560395.1 Boaedon fuliginosus
CAATAAAATCTTTGGTTTCAATTCTAATACCACACCTGTCATTTCTTGTATCCACTTTCAAAGTTTTAACCAGTAACTTTTCGCCAGAGGACACGACCACTACATGTGATAATATGTTCCTTGTGGATTTTTGCATTTACAACAGTTTGGGGTTAAATTGGGGAACATTTTGGCTAGTCTTGCTGGTAGAAGATGCCACCTGAAAAACATATTATACATATTTTCCTTGTATGTTGTGCCCATCATCAATCTAATGTTTCTTTCCCATATCATATGCCAATCATCTAAGTTTATTGCATACCCAAAGTTTTTTGCCCATAGAATCATGTTAACAATTTCGTGTTCTACTTTCCTATTTAATAAACACTTATATCCAGTGGTGGAATTCAATTTTTGTTCTGGCTTGGTGAGTGTGCTATGTGGTCAGCCATTCAGAGGTGGTATATGCTACAGTCAGCCAATCAGAGGTGGCATTTGCCAGTTCTCCAAACCAATCAAAATTATCACTACCAGTTCTCCCGAACCTGTCGGAACTAGCTGAATACTATCTCTGCTTATATCCTTTTGTAATAAATTTTTCATCCCCTTCTAATAGTAGTTTGTCTAGTTGGGCTTCTCTGTAAATTCCATATGTCAACTTATCTTTTTTGAATTGCAATTTTATCAAAGTATATGGCCACCAATCTAATTCTATCCCCCTATTTTTTAATTCTTGCATAGTAATTAGTTTCCCTTGGTCATTTAAAATTTCTCTATATTTTAGTGTTTTCCCTTGACCTAAGAGATTCGGATATATCAATGCTTCCATGGTAGATATCCAATTGGGTATGTTAGTATGTTATTTCCTTTTCACCTTTTCCCAAACTGTTAGTAATGCTTTTCTAAAATGTTGTCTCTGAAAATATCTGTGCATATTGTTTTTCCGTATCATAAAAATGAGTAGAATAAAAAAAAATAAGGCTCGAAGAAGCTAAAGAGAGAGGAGGCTTAGGACTGTCAGAATGGAGTCACCTCTCGCTTGGACTACTGTAATGCGCTCTATATGGGGCTGCCCTTGAAGGGAACGAGACTTCAGCTGGTGCAAAATGCAGCCGCACGAGTGACTGAGTGTACCTCAGTGCACCCATATAACACCTATCCTCCGCGAGCACCAGTGGTCTTCCTGGTGCAATTCAAGGTGCTAGTAACAACTTTTAAAGCCCTACATGGCTTAGGAGTGGGATACCTTTGAGAATGCCTCCTGCTGCCTTATGCCTCCCAGCGCCCAGTTAGGGCCCACAGAGAGGGCTTACTACAGGTTCCATCAGCCAAACAATGTCAGCTGGCGGGTCCCCATGTTAAAACCTTCTCTGTGGCAGTACCGACCCTCTGGAACGAGCTCCCTGCAGAGATCAGGATAATTTCAACCTTGATGGCCTTCCACAAAGCCATGAAGACCTGGCTTTGCCGGAAGGCCTGGAATTGATGTGCTCCACTCTATTTTGAAGGTTTTTGTAGGTTTGAATGTTGTGTATATATGGATTGTGCTTTTAGACTTTTTTATATTGTAATACATTTATTTTAATTGTTGTTAGCCACTTCGAGTTCCCCTGACAGGGGAAATGAGGCAGGATATAAATCTAATAAATAAATAAATAAATAAATATTACCAAGCTTCAGCTCTCCTATGGATTAGAGACTGGATGATCCTAGAAAATAAAAGACTATTAACCTTAGAAGGCCATGATTTGCAATGTGGATGGCACTTTTTTCTTCTTTTTGTTCACTTTTTAATTGCTGTGGTAAATCTTTGATTTTTCTGGGCTAATTCAGTTTGACTCTTTGTCTCTCATGTCTCCTTGTCCTCTTTCCCCGGGCTCCACTCACCATTTTTCTCATTTTCCATATTATTTCCCATATCCTCCCATGTTATCTCATCTTCTATTTCCATCAGTCACCACAGCACAAAACAGAATGTATCAAATGCTCCCTCCAGTCTACCTGCATTTTCAAATTGGTTACAAAATGCCTCAAATTCAGTCTCTCCGGGGGTTTTTTTTACTCACATGTACAGCACGCCACCCTCACGCCAATCGGAAACACTCTCTCTTTCTAGTACATTAAATTGCTCATTCTGCTCAAAACTGCCACTAGCCAAATTCCAGAGCCACTTTCAGGCTCTTTTGCTTTCTGGGGTCATTTCTATATAAAAGCAAATTTCTCACCCACTGCAGGCTCCTGTTTGTTCCACACTCTCCTTCACCACTCTCCAGCACATATCTTAAGCCCGGAGTGGCTTTGGCTTCTGGCGTCCATTTCTGCCGCCTCTTCCTCCGCCGTCGGCTATGAGGCTATCTGCTCAGGGGGGGAGATCACCTGTCAAATTGTTCCCCCTTGCTTCGCCACCTCTTCGGGGCAGGCTCCTTGGGGAACCCTCAGGCAGGGAAGTCTGGAGTTGATCTGTAGAGATTGCGGATCCAGCGTCCAGGTCCACCAAAGACCAAACCGGAAGTCCTAAATTGGGCTTTCATTTCATACTTAGCAGTCACTAATGTTCTTACCAGTTTCAATGTTCCTTGCAAGAAATTTAATTATTCTTTGTCTTGAGGACGTATGTGCATTGCTTCTAGTTTTAACCTCTATTAAGAGAAACATGACATCAGACAGCTGCTTTAAGATTTTGCAAATGCGGTAAACAAATGTTCATAAGGATCATGACTTGCACTTTAGAAAGCCCTACAAAGGTATTATGCAGGTATTTGCCTGTGAAACTGGGTACCATGTCAGTCCTAGAGGAGAAATAAAAATGGCCATAGAAAGATAGTTATTAAAACTACTGAAGGAGAGGGAGCAAGTATGATGCAAACAAAGAGGAGAGAATAAGAGCTGGGAAAATTCTAACGCAGAGAGTAAGGCTTGTAGCAGGAGAAGGTAGAATAGCACTTATAGCAATAGCACTTAGACTTATATACTGCTTTACAGTGCTTTACAGCCCTTTCTAAGCCTTCACAACCATGGATTGGGGATGAGACAAAGACAAGGTCATGAGGACATGTGCTTAATTATTAGTAAGGCATCATCAAGCTGCTACTGAAGAAGATGCATGGCCCCAAATTAGTATAGAATAAGAGCATGGATATTCCTTGACAAGGAAATCCTGACCCTGGAAAGGATACTGGATTTTGCATGAAAAGCTGGCCAGTATCAAAATATTTGGCTGATGAATAGATATAGTATAAGTGCATTCATGAGTTCATTTGCAAAAGCTAATCTCTTACATGATCAGAGTTTCCTATTCCCTCCTATTCAGGAACATGATAAATGAGATCTGCTGTATTTTTCCTGATAAAAGTATAGAAGGTATTTTTAATAGTACGATTGTGACTTGGCACTATTCTGCTTGCTCATCTACAGCAGGGCTGATACCTTATTGCTACAAATGACAGTACTTTTCTTCCAGCAGAAATAATATAAATAAATTAATGCATGACAGACCAAAGGCTAGTACGGCAAGTACCAAAATTAGTTTCAAATAAGGAAGAAAAATTCTGGTGAGATAAGCAGTTATAAAAATGGAAAAATAAATATAAATAACTATTTTAAAAAAAAAAATCAGTCACCATGGTGTGATCACTTGGATTATGGTCATCACAGCCTACACTAAATAAATAGTCATCACACACAAAAAAAGCTTTTGGCATTGATGGGATTGGGACTGAATATTGCTCTCCACCGCATTACTGCTGCCTCGAGTTCCCCTGAAAGGGGTGAAGAGAGGCGGGATATAAATCTAATAATAAATAAATAAATATGAGACAGAGAAGGTGACAGTTCATCTGGAGAGGTATAAGATGGTATCTTCTCTGCAATCTTATATAATACAAGCATATCTAAGGGAGAAGGAGAAAGCAAAGAAGAGCCAAAGAAAGCAGCTATATAGGCCTCCAACCCAGGATGAATTTGGAATTGCATTATAAAAATGCTTTCTTCTGTCCTATGTCACTAACACCGCTTAGTTATGGAGCTACTGAGGGGATTGCAGATGGCTTAATATTCCAATAGCTGACAAAACCTGTTTCCTGAACAATCTGTCTCTTCACTTCTGCAGGCTCAACCATTAGCACTGATTACGTTATTTGTCTTCAGATAAGCTCACTGGCCCCTCAGTACAGGAGCTGGCTTGAAGAGTCCTTGCTCTTAGTCTATACACTTTTATGTTTCTGATTCCTATAAATGGGCATTGTAGCTCTTTTGCTTCAAAAAGTAGAGCTGGATAAGAGGTCAATAATAATATTTTGCTACCTCTTCTTTTTGTCTGCATGTGTGGTAGATATGAATGGCCTTTTGGAATTCTTCACCAAATTTGTGGCCAAAGAAAAAAGGACTCATCCTCAGATTCTGCTCATTGTGGAACAGAGTTACTTTATAAAATATGTTTGAGGGATATATCTTCTTGACAAGAGAGCCAATGTGGTCTAGTGGTTAAGGCACAAGTCAAGAAACCAGGACACTTGAGTTAAATTCTTGCCTTAGGCATGAAAGCCAGATGAATATTTTTGGGCCAGTTGATCTCAGCACAGTTCATCATATAGAATTGTTGTAAGGAGGAAGAAGAAGTATTAAGTATGCTTGTCACCTTGAGTTATTTATAAAAATAATGAAGGCAGGATTTTTTTTTAAAAAAGACTTCTATTCCATCCCCAAACAGCTGCTGAGGCAACCTTGAGCTGTCTTTAGTTGTCTAATTTGGAAGGGTGGGCTGTTTACCTCACCCCAACAAAACCTCTCATGCAGGCAATCATGAGAAATGCCTGAGAGGATGTAGTCAGCATCCATTTGGTCTGGCAAATTTATTATAGAAATCTCTACTCACCTGGCCACTGTGCCTTCACAGCCATTATATCTTTGGTTGTAAGAGAGGCTAAATATTTACTGTATGTTGTTGTCTTGATGTGTTTATGTTAGTGAGATACATACCCAGATGAGTTAATCCATCCAAAAAATGTAGAGAGAAGGATCTGATGATTCATAGGAGAAACTGACCTTAGAGCTGTGGTGTCACAGTGGTTAGAATGCAGTACTGCAGGCTACTTTTGCTGACTGCTGGCTGCCAATAGTTCGCAACTCGATTCTCAGTTGAGATTGACTCAGCCTTCTGTCCCTCCGAAGTCAGATAAAATGGTGACCCAGATTGTTGGGAGCAATATGCTGACTCTGTAAATTACTTAGAGAGGTGGGCTGCTGCCAATTCGGACCAGTTCAGGTGAACTGGTAGTTACAATTCTGTTCAGTTTGGTGAACTGACAAATATGACCACTGACTGGCCCTGCCTGCCCCACCCTGCCCCACCCTATCTCACCTCGTCCAGCTTGGCCAGTGGCTAGAGCCACACCCATGCCCAGCTACACTCTGGCTCCTTTGCTTGCTTGCTTGCCCAGACCATGCAGCCCAGCTGATCTCCGCACTTCACCCGCTCTGCTCACCATAATTGCCTGTGAAGGTAAAGCGCCAGTTCCTGCCTCTGGCCTTCCCTGGGGCCTATGGGCTGATGCCTCCTGCTCGCCCTTCTCCTTGGGTCAGGAGACACACCAATTCCTGCCTTTCTAAAGGGATATACCTCCCCACCACTGTTCCACTGAATTGGCTTGCTTACCTCTGCCCCAGCTGTTTCCCCTCCTTCAGAGGCCCCGTGATCTTTCAGCTTCTTCCTCCATGACTATTTCTTTCTTCATCCTGTGACCTTACCTTCCTCTCGCAACTGGTGGCAGAGGGGAAGGTGAGCCAGGGCTGAACCCTCACTGCTCGGCTCTCCCCCAGCCCGCATCTTGTCCTCCACCCGGATTCTCTGCAGCTCCTGTGTCTTGTCTGCCTATGGGTAGGGGGCAACCAGGGAGCATGAGGCTATGTGGCATGCATTGCCCCTCTGCCAGCTGCCCTCCCTTGCCCGCTGGCCCATGCACTTCAGGTGAGCGCGGGCCGCTGCTGTGAGAATGGTGCAAACCTCATGGGCTGTTGGAAGATAAGGCTGACAGCAGGGAAGGAAGATCCACTTTGGGCTTTCTGCACTCAGCTGAAGGGCCACTGGAGGGAACACGGTGAGGCTCAGCAGCCTTTTGGGCCCAGCTTCAGCTTCCGCGAGGCCCAGGTGGGAAGCTTGAGAGAAAATGCACTCCTGGGGACCACTCACTCACCCATCCACCTGCCAGACTGGCCTGGAAGCAGCATGTGTGTCCACTTATCATGCACTGGATGCAGGACCCGAGGTGGAGGGGAGGGTGAGCAGGTGGTAGCCCAGAGCAGGGCCCAAAAGGCTGTCTCACCTCACCGTGTCACCACCACCACCACAAAGGCAGCCCTTCAGCTGACTGTAGCAAGCCCAGAGTGGATCTTCCTTCCCTGCCATCAGCCTTATGTTCCGACCAGTCATGATATTTAAATGGGTTTTTATTTTGTCAGCCCAAGAGAGTGGGGAAGGGGCTCGGAATGGTACATAGGAAATCTCCCTGTCTCTTCGCCATCGGCCCACCTGTGCTGCCCCACCTTGCTGTGAGTGATGTCGAGTTGGCCATGCCCACTCAGTCACATGACACCCCCCCCCCAAGCCATGCCCACTAGGCTAACTGGTTGTTAAATTACTTGAAGTCCACCACTGGCTGTAAAGTACTGTGAAGCGGTATATAAGTCTAAGTGCTATTGTTATTAGAAGGAAAGAAAGAGAGATCTAGTAGCATAATAGCATGGGATGCCCTCAGGTTGAAGCTTTCCACTTTGCATTTGAAATCACCTCTTTCAATCAATCAGGCAGACTTTGGGGTGGCTGCATATTTGACATAGGTATATCAATCTTTTATTTCTCTGACAAATGTATCACTCTCCCAGATTAATAGTTGTATGAAACAATTGCATAGATGCTGCTACTTAAAGCTGGTGACTTGGGAGAATAATAGTCCTGTCAGAATCACATACAGGAAATCATTTTCCTACTGTAGGTGATGCTGGATGAGTTAGTAAAGGTTGGAGACAATCCATCAGTTGCTGCCATGAAACATCCTGTTCTGGTGTGTCGAATTCTTGGAGATTGCCTGGACAAATCTCTGCAATTTTTTTAGCAAAGTTTTTCAGAAGTGGTTTGCCATTGCCTCTCTCCTAAGACTGAGAGGGATTGACCCAAGGTCACCCAGCTGGCTTTGTGCCCAAGGCAGAATTAGACAGTCTCCTGATTTCTAGTCTGATACCTTTAACCACTAGACTAGACCAAACTGAACCTTCCTTGGTTAAGGTGGGGAAAGGGTAGTCAGCAGAGGCCATGCCATCTAAGTTAATAGAGTCTCTTTCCAAGGATAGAAGGAAAATACATTGATGTGTATTTCCCAAAGATCAAACTATCCAAGCGGTTGATAAATAATGGGGGTTGGGGGATCATTAAATGGCCAGAGGAGGGTCAATAGATGGTCAATAAGGTTGATTAATCTTTTGGGATCTCTGTAGAGCTTCACACCAGTGTCTAATCTTGAAGGTGAAGTGGCTATGAGCTGGTTATGTTATCGAAGGATGGATGGTCAGTGGCCAGCAAGAGAAGACCTGAATTGTCCCATTGTTGTAAGTATTATTATTCATAGGACTGTTAAAGTATTTACTTGTTTTCATTGTTTTAAAATGTTTTAGTATTTTGCATGTAATAGATTCTTTTGAATTGTAAGCCACTCAGAGTCACTAATTAAGATGGGTGGCTGTAGAAATTGATGAATGAAATAGATTATTTCATATAATAAATGTTTGGAGGCTGATGAACAGCCTGAAACTTCATGAAAAGACTGATGAGCTGAACAGTTTGTAGATCCCTGATTTATACCCTTGGGCAATCTTGCTACAATATACTGCAAGTAGAAGACTATCATGCTCCTTAATTAGAATTTTATCCAATTTATCTTCTGATTCTTATTTCTAGATCAAATTCTCTTTCCCTGAGGTGAACAAAAATTAACAGATAGGAAAACTTGTTTGCTCCTAGTTCAAATATGGAGGCAGACAGGATCAGGAGTAGAGGCTGTATGTATTGATTGGCTTTACACAACCTATTAAACTGAAAATGGTTTGGGTAATCTAATATATTTTGTGGATTCAGCCATTGTCCTAGTATGGCCATCACTTTAAGATGTAATATGTTTGTTGTGGCATAATGTGTTATCTGAACACAGAAGTTTTGTTAATCTGCATTTGGTATATTGTGCAAATACACAACAGTTCAACCCTTTGAGTCTAGAAATAACCTCAAAAGTTTCAGTATGCCAAGGAATAGAAAAGCAAAGCTTCCTGCTGAGTCACATGTGCGCTGTTTTCTGGGGAGAAGACACACATTTGCAGCCTTTCTCCTGCTGTGCATTTTTCAATGAAAACAGTGTTTGGCTTTTACAAATGGAAGGGGAAAAAATCATTAAAACTTCCCAAAGGGCATATTTTATTGCTGTTTAAGCAGCCATCTAGGGCTTTGCACTTCAGCTTGTCCTTTGCTAAAGAACACATGCCAGGTTGAAAAATAATTATCAGCTATGCCCTGTTCAGTGCCATTCAGTTAAGGCTAGAAATGCCATCCACTGTTGCTCTACCACTCAAATGTGGCTGCAGGCCTTGGGGCTGTTAAGCTGTGAAAAACAATCTAGACTGAAGCACAGCAATCCGGCTACCTCTGGCATTTGTGTTTCAGAGACATGCAAGATTTATTTCACTCCTCTTTTAGTTTTTAATTTACTAGATTGCATTTAAAGAAATAGCTGTTTCTGTTTAAAATGAGGGGGGGTTAATCCTGACAGAATGAAGCATGGCAAAAAGGAGGATTTCCTTTAAAAATAAGATATTTATGTGAGGCCACCCAACAACATTAGACCTCTGTGTGATATGTGTATATTATGCCAGAATAAGAAAAGAAGACGTCGGATAAATCCAAAGCAGTTCACCAACCTTGCTGTGAAATGTTACCTAAACATTAAAATATGTTACCTCCAGAGGTGTTATTCAGCCAGTTCTGTCAGGTTCCGGAGAACCGGTAGTGATAATTTTGATTGATTCAGAGAACTGGCAAATGCCACCTTTGATTGGCCAACACTGGCAAATACCACCTCTGATTGGCTGACAGCATAGCCAAGCCCGCCAAGCCACGCCCACAGAACCGGTAGTAATAAAAATTGTATACTACCACTGGTTACCCCCTATGCTCTTTCTGCTACTGGTGCAAAAGAAGTAGGTCTTGATGCAAGCAAAGAAGAGTATATAAATCTGGCCTAAAATTTGGGGCTCTTTTTGTGTTGAAGTTATAAAATAGTTCTTGGTGGTTTTGATTGGATTTCAGCTCCCATAATTCCCAGCCCACATTATTGCTGATCCTGAAATATTATTGCATTTAAGATTAAAGTCATTCGGAAGACTGCAGGTTAGTGAAACATAGAATAATATATTCCAATACTTTGTAGGTAATTCTTGACAATTGAGCCCAAAATCAAATGGGTTTTGCCCTATTTTACATATTTTCTTGTGCAGTTGGTGAATCAATACAGTTCTTAAGTTAGTAAAATGGTTCCCTATTGGCTTTGCTTATCTGAAACTGCTGGGAAGGTTACAAATGGTGATCACCTGACCCAGGGCAAGACAACCATCATAAATACATGCCAGTTTCCAAGTGCCTGAATTTTGATCAAGTGACCATGGGGATGCTGTATACATGTCCACTTTCTACCTCCTGCATACAATCCTGAGATTCAAAATAATGGTAATTATTATTCTCAGACGCTTGGAATAAAAGTGTGCTGATGTGGTTACATTTTCTGTGAAAAGTCATGGGAATATCAAGCTCAGCGTCAGTAGTTGAGGTAGACTTAGACTTAAATAACTTCATTTTCACTTTGAATGTACACTAACTGGCATATATTAAAATGAAATTTCATTGCATACAGCTCTCAAAGGATCATCTCCTCCAATATATACTACATAAACATGACAAACAAAGAAATATGCATATACCCACATACTCACATATTTATGTGACACAGAGAAACAACCCAGTCTAGTTTGGATGTATACATGTACAGTACGAGACAAACGAATCTTGTGAGTTTACCTGACAGATGACATAGGGAACACAGCTATTACAGAATCTGGTAATCCTGCTAGAAATACCTCGAAGCCTCCTCCCAGAGGACAGCAACAGAAACAGACTGTAAAGTGGGTGTGTGGGGTCTCTACAATCCTTTGGGCTCTAAGCACATAACGTTTATAAGCAGTATCCTGAATGATGGAAAGCGAGCTTCCTATAATCTTCTCGGCTGTGCTTACTACTCTCTGTATGACTGTAGGACTCTGTAGGACTTTCTATCTGAGGCATTGCTACTATCAAATCAAACAGTGATGCAGTTTGTTAAAATGCTCTCAAAATACTTCTGTAAAAAGTGGTCAGGACAGAAGGAGAAAAATGTGCTCTTCTTATCCTATGCAGGAAATGCAGACATTGGTTTGCATGCTTCACTAATGACGATGTGTGAAGAGACCAATTCAGATTGTTAGTTATCTGCACCTCCAGATACTTAATACTATTAACCACTTCTACAGCTGCATCCTTGATACTAAGTGGAGTATGACCATGCCAGCTTTTTCTAAAATATATGATGGTCTCCTTTGTTTTATTAACATTTAGAACCAGGTTACTTTTATTGCACCAGTCCACCAAAGCCTTCACCTCTTCCCTATAAGCATCTTCACTGTTGTCCCGGATAAGACCAACCACATTGCTGTGTGATCCATGGCTTATCTGTAAAGAAGTTGGGATAAATCTTGCAACAGCTCTCTAAAGAAAGCCTCCAGATTATTTAACTGAAATGTGTATCTGTTTGACCTCATCATTTACTCTCTCCACTGCAGCTGATTCAATATTCTTTCTTTTAAGGGGAATATTACTTCATGTGAACCATTGTTGCTTTCTAGTCTATGCCATCAAGAATGAGTGATACATAAATGATAATCTGAATCCTCCCTTCTCTTTAGACTTTCAATTACGGATGTAGAATACAAACGGCTGAGCAGTCATATGAGATTGGTTTCAGACTCTTGATATCTGCAGCCTCTACAGATATCTACAGCCTCTAGCCAACCTTGACTGAAATAAAAAAAAGATAAACAGGATCAAACCTTGAAGGGAGGTGCTTAAGAAATATCCCCATGTGAGGTTAGACTGGGAGGGGTGTGTGTGTGTGTGTGGGATCCTTTAAAAAGGCAATGACAAACAACAGTATTTCCATATTGTTTTCAAGAAATGTCTGTATTTAAATAAGTCAGCAGGTGACAAGCTCAGCTCAAAAAGTACTTTGCCTTTGTAGTTTCATAGCTTGATTACAAGCTATTAGCACAACTGAGTCAGACCATTATGTGTGGGTTTTGCAAGTGCAAAATATGAATCCTGGTTAGTCAGAATTTCTACCTCTGTAAATTGGGGCTTCTTTTACACTCAAATTCATCTCACTCGGCTGAAGAGCACTACTAGCTTATGAAGTATCAGAAGACCCCAACATGTATTGGAGCCAAATATCTATGGAGACTCAGTCATCCAGGTCACGGTTGTCCTAAAGGTGCTTTTTCAAAAGTCAGCTGGAACAAAGAAAGTCCAGTTGCCTTTAGAAAAATCACCTTTGGGACCTATATTGGAGCCCATCATAAGGAGTGACTGAAAGGAGGTAATTGTTTTCCACATCATGAAAATATTTCTCTTCATTAGAAAAAACTGTGTAAAATGTCCATGAGAATCTATATGATTTATTCACAATTTTGAACACATTGATAATTTGATGAATTGATGCTTTGGGACACATGCAAAATTCATAGAATACACTATATCAAATTGAACAGCACAGAAGATGTGAAACTGCCTCATAACAAATGAATTTATGATGTTATTTAGTCCATTATTGTCTACTTCTGACTGGTAATAGCTCTCCAGGGTTGCAGGTAGAAGAGATATATATTTTCCTTTCACACATTTTCTGATTCTTTTAACTATAGCTGTCAAACATTGAACTTGATACTTGGGCCAGTTACTCAATTTGCAAGTTCCATAGCTGAATGTATGACTCCTCAAGGAACCACAAAACCATAAACACTAACTTTCATTTAGCCAAGTTTTGAAACTCCAGAACAAGTTTTCTGGTCTATTACTATTGAGTTGCCACTGTTATGAGTTCTATGGCTTGGAATTTCCACCTTATTGTAAAGGAAAGGAACTCTTAATTGCCAGACTTTATATCAGACACAGCAATAAATCTCCTCTTTCTAGAAACTAAAATTTATACTCTGTAGTTAACTGCAAAAAGCTGCTAAAACTAGTGTTCATTGTGAGTATGTTTTCCAAAGGTCTGTTGAATTTTTTTTACACACAAGTGGAGTTTTATACAGGACCATCCAATGAGAAAAATAAACTGAATGTGGACATTTAATTAGCCCATGAGCTATAAAAATGCAAGAAAATTCAAGAAAAAGATGTGGCAAAGCCGATTATGTTTTTATAAGTAAATGCATCTAATTAAGAGTTTATTATCTGGATGTTATCTTGAATTAACAACTGTCTTGTTAAAATCTAGCATGAAGAAGCTCTTGTCTATGAATAGGCTAATTTCTTAGCAGCTGACAGAAATGTTGGCTTCCGTGTATGTGTACTACCTATTCACACGTGCCTTCAGATATTCTTGTGTAAGGCTATTTTTCTCATTAGTGACTTATAGCAGGGGTGTCAAACTCGATTTCATTGAGGGCCATATCAGTTTGTGTTTGACCTCGGGCCTGGGTGGGCGTGGCCAGGGTGGGCATGGCCAGCATGACATCACTTGTGTTCGGGGGCACCTGTGGTGGCCTGAGCACTCTGCCAGCAAAAACAGGCTCTGGGGCTCTGTTTTCAGCTGCAATGGCCTCCTGCAAACCTCTGCCAGTGAATAAGGAGCTCACGAGGGCTGTATGCAGCCCTTGTGAGCTCCGTTTTCATTTGCTTTCTTAAAATGCTTCTTGGAACATGTCTGATTTCTGAAAACAAATAATTTATCTTCCAAAGGAATAGGCTGTTTTCACATTTGGGACACTTACCCATTCTGATAACCAGCAAGTAGCAGCCTCTAGTTTTTCCATGCTATATATATTAGCTGAACTTCCAAGTAACTCATCCAATTCACTCTAGGATACTCTTGATGTCTATTCAAATACCTAATATAATATAATATCTGAACTTATTTAGCAATAGTATTAATGAAGTGCAGATGCCCCAGTTTTAAGCCGTATATGATCAATAGCCAAATGTTATATAATATGAATAAAAACTGGTGACTCTGTAAGAATTCATCTTCATAACTACAAAACTCAAGCCATTAAATGTCTGAAGTAATAACTTTTATGTAGATTTCTTTCAGATATAGATGTAAACCATTACATATATGTGGGCTAGGGGTAATATACATAATTGAGTACGTATCCTAAACTTGTAATTTCCATTTTGATCAAGCTGAGGAACCTTCAACATTCTAGTAAAAATAATATAAAGTAAAAAAGCTTTAGCCCTAGTTTTGTATGGTCCCAGCCATGATTCATTATCGTACCCCTCCTTTTTTGGGAAGTTTATGGGCTGTCAAGTTTGTGTGACTGTTAGCATATAGTGGATTTTCTCCATGATTTTTCAAAATACTGTACACTATTGAATTTTAATAATAACATTATTGAAAATTGATGGTGAGGCTTCCAATTATTTTGAGCAAGAAACTACAAAAAAAAGTAGCATTATGCCTTAAAATAGCCAACCCTCCGGCAATCAACCAAAGAAAAAACCTACTACAAAACAAACAACCACAAAAGTTCAATCCAGTTCACTGTGTGACAAAACTCAGCCTACTTTTATACCATCAATCCAACTAGCACCATCCTTCCCCCCAAGTGTTATATTGGATTGCGAATTACCAGAAACGTATCCATCCTTACTAGAAGTCATCAAAACTAGCAGAAGCAGCATTCAATTCAATAACAGAAAAGACTAAATATGCCTTTGACGATCTGAATTTTCTTTTATCTTCAGGCACTTATTTGTTCATTTCCACTTATTTGGAAAAGCCGGATGAACTGTGGAGTTTTTTGTCCATTTCAGATGCAAACATTTGAGAGGGGGAGAGAGAGAGAGAGAGAGAGAGAGAGAGAGAGAGAGAGAGAGAGAGAGAAACACTGAATAA